>JAQGAP010000203.1:0-52082 GCA_034697805.1 Orchesella bifasciata
ACATTTTGTTCAGCTCATCATCATCATGATACTCAACTTTGGGTTGCGTAATAATTTGATGTAATAGAAAGTAAAATAAAGTGTGGTACTAGGGCACAGTTACAAGGTGTACAATACGTGGCTCATGGCCTTGAGAAGGTTTATGCAAATGTCATGCAAGTAATGCAAGTTTTTGGGTACGTATGAACGCATTATTAGGTTCATGCATATAATGCACCAAACACCAGGAAGACCATATAATGCAGTTTTATTAGACTTATATTTATTTTAAACCCCGATGCTCTAAATACAATAAAATATAGTATGTCGTCTGGACATGTTAGCTGCAGGTGGCACAAGATTATATTTAAAAAGCTCCATGGTTTGGAAATCTTTATCATATATTAATTGTCAAGTGCTGGATACGTAATTGCACCTTCATATCACTCAACTTAAGACTATATGGGAACGCCATCAAGTGGCATTTGTAAATTAATATGTAATACTTACATTTTTTTGCAAATTTCATCTTGCAAATCGACAGGTAGATAGTATTATTGGAAGTAATTAAGCCTATGGATTTTAGGTTTTTTATGTACATAAATATACGCATGTAATTCGATTGTAGTTACCGTTATCACAGAACATGTTTCTTTTGTCTAAATCAACTTAATTTTTTGGCAATAAAGCCATTGCTAGAAGTGCAGCTGCCATTTAAGGTTGATTTTCGGTGGGCAGAGGAGGACTTGAATAGGTAAAGGAAAAGGACGACAAAAGATAAGTAGAGTAACATTTGGTAGACGATTCCCTCCGTTCGGTGGTCACATTGTCCTCCGTTAACTGAAACAGAAATATTTGAAAAATTATTATGATTTATTTCGTTATGATAGCAAGCAGAGAATAACGTAAAGTTATAATCAAGATATATACCTTTCACCCAAATGGCATACAAATTGACAAGTACCCCAACTACCATTTGCAAAAGTTCAATTGATATTATAAATTTGGAGAATGCTCGGGGCATGCTGACACCGATTGCCTGGAAATTGATACCAATAAATTGTTAAATTATTATTAAATCAAGAATAAACTGTAATGCATTTTAAACAAGTCGTTCTTACCTTCAAAAATAAATATCCATACAAAATTGTGTGAACAAAGTAGTTACAGATCCCGAAGTATCTAAAAATCGGCTCGTAATCCGAGTAAAAGCACCAGCAGATCATCAATGCAACTCCATGATGATAACTGTTTATAAAAAAAAGTTTAGATGTAGAATTTCAGAACACATTTTGACACTCCAGTGTATTTTAATAGTGACATACTAGTGGACAAAGAGCAATTGCTTCTTCCTGGAATGGAATATAAAAGAATAGATTCTTAATTCAAGTGTTAATTGGCATCAGTTGCTATTATACAATTCAATCAATTCAATTACCTCAATATCACAAAGGCAGTGTCACCCAATTCAAAGACTTTTGAAAGCGTGAAAGCCCATGCCTAAATTTTTAAAAAAGATGGAATATAAATTATAGTATGAGTGTAGTTTCATATATAATACATGATCATAAGCTGTTAAGTTATTCAAGTTACCCAAAACGCTGCTGGTTGATTATGGTAATCTCTACAAAAGAAATTAAGTCATATTTAGTACATTTAGCACATTTAGGTGTCAAATGGCTACGTCAATAAATGCTAATAATTCACTTACCTCACACATACTGAGCGATGAAAGCCATCAGGTCCTTGAAGAACATACCACAACTCTGGTGTACACCTCCACAACCCCGTAACTGAAAAAACGGCAAACGCTAAATTCCACAGTGCAAGGGGCCCTCGGAGATCAAACGGTCGTCTGTTTTCCATAAACTTCCTTCCTGCGAAAATCATGAGTAGGTACGTAGCGCAAATGTAAATACTAATTGTCCAGTTCTCCTCCATCCACTCTTTGCACTTGACGACATTAAAATTTTCAAACCAAAACGACTCAAACACGGGTGGCTCCACATACGGCCAAATAAAACTCTCTGTTCCATTTTGAGCAGCATGCATTTTATGTGCAGCCTCCATTTCAACTCCGACCAGCTCCAGGTCTCCAGAAATCTACCCTCAAAATGACTTTGCGAGAAACTTTAAATATGCGGCAGAGGAAAAAGCTGTTCGTATTCCTCATGCGCCTGGGAAAGTCAAACTAGTTCGTGTAACAATTGTCTTTCTTGAGCATTTTGAATTTTAGTTATGTAATTGTCGTCAGTCGTCACACGTTCCTCTGCATTCACACACTTCTTGCGTCGCTATCAGACAAGGAAGACAAGTAAAAAACTGTATTTCGTGAAATGGAAAGGTTTTGCTTGTTCTTCAAGGTTACAAAATACGGTTGAGGTAATCTGAAACAATCGACAATTGGAGAAACAGGCGGCCACAACCCTATCTTCGTGTTAAATTGCCCTTATAAGATTCACTGGGAAGATTCCGACGTACAATATTAATCTGGAATCATGACACGCTATATTACTTCTCAAAGTTTGCATTTGTGTTACTGAGATAAGGTCATCATCCTATGTCCTCATCCCATATCTGTGTATGTAACTGCTATACATTTGCAACTGCAGGTACCTCACCTTATAATACAAATATATTATGCACCTCCATATGATGTGCTCGCTTGAGTCGGTAGTGGTCATCCCATCCCACATCACATCACAATAACAGATTTCATGCATTATGCACTACAGCACGATTTTTGATAAACCAAAGGTCCTACGGTCCTACCATTCTTCTACCTTCTTGTGCAACAGAGGCTACGAACAACTTTTGGATTTTGAAATATAACAAAAAGATGCTCACAATAATACAATAATATACAATGTTGACTGTGCACCAGAATACCTGTCTCTTTTATTACTTGAGAGGAATCCGATTTGAAACGAAATGTAAGTCAGTTTTTATACATGTCCTTTACTGTTTACTACTAGTGACTTACTAGGACAATGATGCGTGCACAAAAAGTATTCGTTCGTTACTTTTTACCTGCAAGTAAATAATATGCGTGACTCCACACACTGCCGTATGTACCGTGGCATGCGGTGGGCTTAATGGCTTGCCTGTGAGGTCAGTTTACAGTGGATCAGCATGCATTTTTGGTAAAGAAAGAATGCATAATGACATGATGGGCGCACATTGCTTGACGAACGAGTCTGAGTATGAAAACATATACATTGTTTCTTTGGAGGTATGGGCTTATGCAGTATTTAGCACGTACATGATAAATGAATCCTAGACGAAAGTCAATAGCCAATATACAAGGATAATGGCTTCGGCTGCTGAAGACGGTTTCAATCAATCGAAAGTTGTGTGCTTTCACAATAATACCATTCGTAATTCTATTAGAGCAGTTCTTTGATAATTAGTTTCTTTATATCCGCTTCTAAAAATAATAGAGGTGAGTATAGACATATAGGCCCCCAAAATATGATAATAGTCCATATAGCCATAACATTTCTGAATTTTAAATCAATGCTGAACTCTACCATCACGGTTTTCATTCGCTTAAAAGTTAAGTTGGCATTGGCTGGAATTAAAATGCAAAATTTATGACAAGTTTTTTTCTTCATCTTTCTGCGCAATAATACTTCCGATGGTGTATGTTCTTTTTCCCTTTCTTTAAGGTGCAACTGTCTGCGTCTTCACTCTCCTCTACCCACATAATTATGTGACGTATTTTTTAACCTATCGAAACAAAAGTATTAGCTGAGCATTTCGTGACTTTGCACATTCTTCATTCTTGTCATGCACCTTGAGGAAAAATGTATTTAGGTTTGAGACTCATTGTCAGGAGGATATTCACTATTCTCTCTTATTTGGTGATGTGCATTGATGATTACAATACTTTGATGTGGCTGCTGAAACGAGCTTTATGAAATGGAAAAAACCAGTATTACTTTCATCGACTATTAATGAAGATGAAGACAAACCAGTTCCGCTTTTATACCTGCTTAAGCATTCTAAACAGGCGACTATGAAAAGCGAGTCTTTAGAAAAGCTGACACTCTCTAATACTTGTGCACACGCAAAAAACTGGATTCGATTGCCTTAAAATCTCATGCCAATCTCACTTTTTCCTACTTTGGTAACCAAATACACGTTGAACTGAAGACCATACCGTCTTTAAATGAAATGGAGATGTATTTTATATAGGGACACGGATTCGAATGTATGAAAGACAGGTCAGTAAGTCAGTAGGGTGGTGTCTAGGTGAGTTGAGTATGTAATGGCGCATGCTTATTATATGAAACGTGGTTTGAAGGTGACTAATAGATCAATAAAAATCAGAAAATGCCTCAGCATCAAAATATCCCAATTTTTTGCAGCTCACCCAAACATACGCCACAAATAAATGTCTTTATTACGTACGTGCCCATGAACTTTGCTATCAAAAATTATTATTGCACCTTAATTAAAAGTGTATGCAAATTGAGGTTGCATTAGAGTACTGGAAATGAAGCATACCACACTTCACACGCAATGGGGGTACACTGCCAAAAATTATTGTCTCGGAGTGCTCCACATCGTCTCATCGTTTTACAATACTTTAATGAGTATTTGCTACGGGCTAGACATACATATTTTTTCAAAGTAACAACTAATAGCACACAATACGATCCTAAAAGTACAAGTTAATTCATTACACAATAATCCTCAATTACATACATCAATACTTAGCAATAATTATTTCAAAGGCACGTTGGCACTGACGAAAGGTTTGGAAGTGTCATCATATAAAAAACTAACTATGTATTTTATGCATTGCACAAATTATTCTTTCAAGTGAGCAACTGGTCACTTAATCCTATTACGCATTAAAAAATCGTATACACTGTCCCATTAAAATTAAACTAATAAATTGAAAACATGGATTAAAACAAAACAACGTTTTGGGGCATTTTAAGATTTGTGAAAAATGGAACAGTACTTCTTACTTAGTGTATATCTAAACATTATAAAAAATGTGAAAAAAGTGCACCATCAACCCATAATTAAAAAGTTTTCATCACAAATTACCAATAATGAAACAACCTAAAGAAATATCTTTCGTGGTAGAGTAGGACGGGGTGCACACACCTGGGTGAATAAAATACCATGTGATTTGGCCTTGTTTAGTTAAACATTTTGTAACAATTATATACGTCACTGCTAAACGGTGTCTGCGTTGAATGGGTAAAACGTAAAAGGCAAAAAATTATCAATGTACATACTTAAAGGTAACAGTAGGTATGCATTAATAGTTTTTGCATACGTGAAGATACGAAATGAGCAAAGAACTTGAGTAAGCTACATTGAACATTTGAACAACACACGGACTTGTGTCATCTTTGTGTATAAGTAATTCCAAACGTCATAGAAAGGAAGAGCTGTGCTTACACATTGCAGAGCAAGATCAAGAAGAAAAGAGACAAAGACGAGTCTGTGTAGAGTCAAAGGGTATAGTAAACTGGCATCAACGTGACAGCATGTCTTGACCACAAGCATCCATACTTATCATCATCATAACGTGGTATTCATTCATTCGTGCTCGCTCCCTTAACGAAAAGTCTACTATAAACATTTAAACATAGTAATAGTCATATTAGCTGCCAACAACTTTAACAGAACCTGACAGCCTAATAACAAGCGTCGTCCCAGCATCCTCTCGCATGTGTGTAAAACCCAGGGAATTAAGAAGGGAGCTTATTAGAGTACAAATGTCATTGATACAAATACAAAATAGGCTTAAGTCTAGCGACTACGATGATGATCAAAATAATGTACACTTAAGATTAGGATCTATCTCAGCATCAACATGATTTAGTTAAGTTTCAGAGAGACTTTACTCCTTTTTGGTCTTTTTCGAAAAGTACGCTTTGTAAAAGTAGTTGGAGAAGAGGATGAGGTAGGAGAAATAAATGCTGAAATGAATCCTGATTCCCATATCACTCCGAGCGCAAGGGGCTCCCGTACCTAAAGAGGAACAAACAAACCATTATAAAAATCTTGAACTTGATAAGAAGGATGAAAGATGCATATTTTATAAAAAATATATATGGGCTGCAAGCGCCACCCCAAGAAAAAAATCAAGGAGCGTGCGTAACTGTTCTTTGCTAATTTGCATATTATTCTGGCCGTGTGTGAGCAGCCGACGCAATTGGCAAAAAAAAATTGTCACACAAAAGTTTGCGTGCTATATAAATTTTATATTCGATTTTAAACTTTAATTCATTAGCAATAATATGATGGAGCTTACTTTTGACGTAGATGGAGTACAGATTTAGAAAGACGGCTAGAACCATTTGGCCAAGTTGAATTGTGGTGAGGGCCATTGATATTTTCTTAGGGATGCTGAAGTGCATTGCCTGTAGCATACAAATAAAAAATGAAATGCATTATTGGATATATAATACGCATATTGAGACTTGATATACATGAATGGATCTTCAAGATATACACCGTCGACATAATTATTAAGAGAGAAACCCACTCACCTTCAGGGCATAGTATGTATACATTAGGGAATGCACACCAAGATTGACGATTCCAAACCTGTTAAATAATGAATGAGAAAATTGCACATACTAAAATTGGTGTTGCTGGTCGAGGTTTCACTAGAAGTACTACTACTAGTAGTGCCATTGATTTGATTGCATAGAGAAAGGGATTTTGGACGGTCTGTGTTATATGAAATGAATGCAACTGAGCACATACCATCTAGCAACTGGGTCAAAGTGGAAGGAGGTGATCCAGACGGCATTCAGTACGGTGACATGGTGCCACCTAAATAATCCCATCAAAAAGTGGAGCACATCATATATGAGTCATAATAATTCAGGCAACGGAAGTTCATGGAAATAATTGTTTTGTTAATAATAGCTCCTTACCAGTGAAGGAAAATGACTTTCTTTTTTCGTGCAACGATAAATAGAGTATCCCCAAGTTCAAATATCTTGGACACCATATACAGCCATCCCCAGAAAGCAGATGATTCATTGAAATTTTCACTGTAAAATGGAATGTTAAAATAATTTTTGGGGAAAGGGTTTTACGGAGATTTTTAATAGAATAGAAAAGCACTTACCGAATGCAAACTGATCGATGGAATCCATTTGGCTTGCTCAGGATTTGGAAGAGCTCAGGTACGGTACGAAAGAACGCTATCGTTGAAAAAATTGCCAACCCCAAATTCCAGCAGGTGAGCAACCTCGTTAGTTTCATGGGGGCACGATTCTTCATCCACAGTTGACCAGCAAATATGAGGAATAGATAGAGCGCAGTTGACCAGAGACATATTGTCCAGTATTTGATGCACCACTCGATACGTTCTTGCAAATTACATTTTTCAAACCAAAATGGCTTGATTGTTGGGGGAACGGTGTAGTTCCACACGAGATATTTTTCATACGTATGATGTTCGTAGAAAGACTCATGCACTTGAGCCTGTATCGACTCCACTGCACCTGTAATTAGGAAGGCCATTTTTGCTCGAAAGTATCACTTTGCAAATCCCCTACTTTTTGTGCCGAGCCAAAATCTGCAGAGCAAAACTGATGAGGTGCTCTCAAAAATTCATGCGTTGAGCAAGACCAGACTGGCTTCACTGATGAAGAACGAACAAATATCCTATTTTCTGATGAGAAATGGGTAGCCCACTTTTTCTCTCAAGAAAGAAAGATCCCTTCACAGTGCTACTTCACTTAAGTTTGGAAAAAAAATCCCGAATTCAGACAAATCTCTCTCTGCTTAAATGTTTTTAATCTCCTTGTGTATTGTCTTCTTCCAGTGCACTGCACTAGGATATACCCCCTTACATTAAAAATAGACTAGGAGAATGTAACGGATACAAATTTTTTCCGCAGATGAATGTCCCTCTTTGTGTTACAAAGCCAACGCTAATCCTCGAGCTCCCTTTTCCCGATCATTTCTTATGATGCGTCGATCATCCGAGTTAGAAAGTACAAATTAGTGGCGAGTACAGCACAGAATACGAAAATTATTCTCCACTATTCGAAGCACGTAACACCAGTTGTTGGGCCTGGGTTGGAGTTGAGCTGCCTAAGTAAGTCACTCACCGAGTATCTTACGCACGCTATAAATTTACACTATTTTACATTCCTACCTCCTAAACCCTTGTGCACATTTGAAAACGAGAGACTTTAAAAACGGTATAAACTGGCGACTGTCCTAAGCCTACTGAAGGGCTTCTTTTTATTATAGAAAATATCAGTGTAATTCAATCACCGCGAGATGCATAGCAGAACTCTATAGTGTGTCTCGACTGCTATACACCATTTGAAACTTTTGTCACCGAGTCAGTGGAAAAAATAGGCGCACATTAACTAGCTGCGGTTCTTGTTCCCTCACCGTCTTCCCTTAAATTACTTTGGATGATCAATGATGAGATGTGATCTGATGTGATATACTGTACTCACCCCTGATAACATCGAATAGCACGGGATGGATTTGTTTTGTTCCTCTAGTTGAGGTCGCGGACAGTTCACTTATAAGCAGTGATGTCGATTGACTGTGTGGTCTGGTCAATAGCTGAAAGACGTTGGTTATTGAAAGGCAATAAGACAACGTAATCCGCAACAACTACTACCACTAGCATTGAGCGCTCTGCCTTTTTGCAACGATCATCAAGACTCTACAAACTGCTTGGTGCAGATCTGATGTGCATTGTTGTGACTGTGACCGTCTTCTTAGCAAGAGGCAAGATTGGTTGGAATGTGTGTCGCCACAGAAAGAAAGTTTTTAAAGAGCCAAGAAGCCAGCAGCAGCAGCAGCATCTACATCTCAACTCAGCAGCATATCTATCAGCTTAACTTTTAAAGAAACACGTATCCCATTTACTTACTCGTTGTTTCTATTACTGCTCAATTTTTCCCTTTAGCCATAAGTTGAAAAAATTTGTTAAAACTAAACTTGCGTTAGGCTTGCATGCATATATGCACACACCTTTACATGAATATATGGACGTACATATAACATAACTATCAAAATATCATATCTCTCATTTAATACCCGTATAGCATGCATTACTACATCATCCCATTGTGTCGCCGTGCAAATGGCGAGCGTAGTAATAATAAGGAATCATAAACGTTAAGTACTTTTGTTTCATTCAGGCTTTTTTTTTCGTGGGATGCCTTATTCATCTTCGTTGATATCACATCAATGCAGGACTACCTTCCGCCTAGGTTGGATTTGGCTTTGGCTTTGGCGTTGTCTGCCCACTTCACCCAAAAATTGTTTTCAGCCTAAGATAAAGAAATATGATGATGATTACGTTCGTCACACAGTCCGTCACTCACTCAAGTAGTAAAAGCTGAAGGGATCTCTCCATCCCTCTCAGTTTTCTCTACACATCATACTACTCACTACTCCATCTCTGCAGGGATGTGTATGAGTACGAGCAGTCATGCAATTCATCAGCTCATCCAACCGATTTTACACCAAGCACAAAAAACTAACAGTAACAGTCAACCAGCGTGACAGTCATGTAGTAGTATTCGCCAGTGATCATCACGAACATTATGATTATATGCCATTTTCCCTGAAAATCGTACATCATTCATATCATATCACACACTCACAGCCCCAAATGTGTACGGATGTAGTAATGAACTTCGATTCAACGATGATACCAGAAGACGAACCTAGAAAGGAATATAATATATGTATTCTGAAGTACACAGTTTAGTTGAAGGGAAGATTATAGTTTGAATTATTGAATGTGTGTGCGTACATTGTGCACACATAAAATTTGGATGGTGTGCTACATTTAAGACGAAGAGGATGTCAGGTTTATTCGAATCTTTAAACATCCTCGTTTATGAAAATTATTCAGGCAAGAACAATAATTTTTGTATGGTAAAGGATTTTTGTAACATAAAAGAAATTAGTCGTATTTTTTGTTCTTGTTTTTCATATATTTTCACTGCTAACTGACAGGTAAACTCGAGGAGATTTGAGTAAATTTCAATTTCAAAGAATTTAATAACTCTTCCGTATTTAATACCACGAGAAGTAGTAAAGGTTTATTTAGTTTTGTGTGCTAAATGACTAATGACAAAAATGAGGGATTGCGCTTCACGGAGCAAATTTGAAAATGAAGATATTTTACATGCGCCTCTTCTCTCAGCCTAATATGATTAGTCTGGCCAGCAACCATGTCCCAGGCCAAAACTAGGAGCATCATTAGTACACCCTGTAATTTTGAGCAAATTGTCAACCTCTGTGAGGTACGAGGGGAGGATTTTGAGGGAGGAAAGTAGCAGAAAATTTTGCATCATAATCAAGGCCAAATACTTGTCAACACTCTGTCATTTGTAGGGCAACATTCATTTTTTTATACCCCAAACCGTTTATATTAGTTCTGATTGAAGCATTTTCTGCAACGTTGAATGATGTACCTTTTTTAGGTACTTGTAAATCTAGAGTTGTATGCATGCATGGCACAAACAATATGAAAATCATCATAGCTGTGGTGGATAGTAATAATTGGACAAGAAGGCACAGGCTGCTGTTTGCAGCATAGTTTTGATGAGCATAAAATCTCCCCTTTTCTTTATGCACAGACTTCTTGGCTAATTCTTTCTGTCACTGGCTGCTAACATTGCGACTTGCAAGTTTGACAAATTATTGTGGAATTGCAATGCACTGACTCTCTGATTTTCTTTTCAGTTAGCTTAGCCCCTTCATGCAAATGAGAACTATGCTGGTTTTGAGACAAAAAACGAGTGTACCTATCCGCATGTCTGAGACAGTATTCAATATGTCAACTTTTTGCGCATTCATTTAGTTGTACCGTTAGTCATCGGCCACATTCAACAATCAACATTGCTTCAGCTCTAGTTGCGGCCGATCATCCAAGTTTTTAGTAGCAGCTTGACTTGACGATCTTGACTTCAATGCTTCAATGGCCGTGGACGAAATCTAATAAAGCTTTTTTGGAACAAAAATTCTCGAGTTATATTGTTCATTGTTCACAGACAATATTTCTTGAATGAACCCTTTGTGATTTTGAGGGCGAATGAGGTTCGATCTTGAAATATATTTGGTACAAATAATCCCTTACAAACATGAGGAATTCTTAATATCTTTTTATGGAGGTAGAAGTAGGTAGGCGTGTGCTATATAGAACCATAATAATAATGTTACCCTGAAATACTAAAGCTCACTCATTATAAATTCTTACAATTAGTTAAGGATTATTTATTTTACGAATGTTTTAAGTAGATATAATAATAATTATTGTTATCATATAAATAGTTTGAACCACAGTAGAACAATGACTATATTATATGTGCGCAAGATGAATGCATTGCTTAGAGTTCTTTCTTTCTTGGTTTTTTGAGGATGTACGCTCTGTAAAAGTAGTTGGCGAAGAGGACTAGGTACGAGCCATACATCAGTAAGTGCAGATTAATCCCTTCCTCACTGCGGGCACAAGGTTCGCCTTTGCCTGAAAAAGCCAACAATCATATACATTCATCCTAACACAACATTATTTGAACTGAGCAATTTAAACTGCTGCTCACTTTTGACATATACGGCATAAGCATTGACGAATATTCCGCAAACCATTTGGCTCAGTTGGAGGGAGGTTAAGCACATTGATAAACTACGAGGGACTGGAACGTTGAGCCCCTGCAAATATAAAATTAATATTTGTACAACTAAAGAAGGAACACCTCCGTCCATGAACTATAAAAGAGGAATCATAATATGCCAAAACCATCCGGAAATGGGGACGGTCATCCCCATAAATAATTCAGTAGGCTTGTCATGTTATGCCACACTTGAATTGGACAAGAAAAACAATAATAGATACATACATTCCGAGTTTCTTACTTTAAGCATGTAGTAAGTGTACATTAAGGAATGCACGAACATGTTCACAACTCCAAACCAACGCAGTATTGGCTCCCAATGGGCGTATGAAGCCCAGCAGAAAATGAACACTGTGATGTGATGATACCTGTTGGTTTGCATAAATTACGTAATGTTAATCACCCAATTGCACCAGTTTGCTTACTATTTACATAGCATAGCTTGAACAAGGCTAACTTCTTACCAATGAAGAAACGTAAGTTGCTTCTTTCTTAAGACGATAAAGGCCGTGTCTCCCAGCTCAAATAGTTTAGACCAAGTGAATAGCCAAGCCTATAAAAATAATTGGAACCATGTTAAGAATCCAAATGAATTGCGTAATTTTTACTGAAAATAATTGTTAATTACCCAAAATATGGATGACTCATGGAGAGTATCCCGTACGCAAACTGAGCGATGAAATCCGTTGGGACCAGAAAGCACTTGATACAGCTCAGGAAAAGTGCGGAGAAAACCACAAGTGGAAAAGGATGCCAGTAGAAAATTCCAAATTATCAAGGTCGACTTCAATTTGAAAGGTTGCCGATTTTTCATAAATCGTTGCCCCCCAAAGATGAGCAAGAGGTAGATGCAGGATGTAATGATACTTATGGGCCAGTTTTTGGCCATCCATCTTCGCCATTTTTGAGCATTCCAACGCTCAAACTCGAACGCAGTTATGGTAGAAGGGGAGGCATAGGGCCAGGGCTCCAACTTCCGATTTGAATTAAACAGTTCCATTCTTGGGATGTGAGGAAAGGTTTCTGCCACGAGTTGTGATAAATACCTTCAAGGCTGGAGCAAGTCTGAGGTTATAATTGATTACGTGGTAATGTCTTTCGTTTCATTCACATTTTATTATAGTAAATGATTTTCGTCCAACGCGTGTCATGTAGGTGTCATGCCAGAGCTGACTCGGACAGCACGAACGTGGACAATATATTGTAACAACTTTGTCGGCGGACGATACACTGTTGAATTTTTTATTAATTTGCCCTTTTAGCTCTTTTATTTGCGAAAATTGGCTATCAACAATGAATAATGTATTATTACACTTAGAAGGGTTGTTGAGTATTTAATGGACGATACATGGTTATGGCTCGTTGCTAATGAATTAAATTAAGGAGACAGATTTAATTATCCTGGTTAAAGCGAAGTAGAGGCGAGACCAGACTAGACGAGACGAGTTCTTCAATCAATTTAGGGTTTCAAATAAAAAAACATTAATTAGTTTGCACAATTTACAACAATGATTTTTCTATGATGGTAGACAACTTAAGGGAAGGCGTTCTTATCAATGAACCGAAATGGATATTAAATGCGTTTAAATGAAGCCAAGACACCTAAGCTTTGCTTAAAATATAGGTTAAACTCTAAAACTGCTACTACCGTGACAGCCGCACAAGCTTTCACATTCACATTGTTCGGTGAAAATTTCAATAAACTGCTAGCCACACCAATCTACTTTGTGTACAAGCTCTTCCAGCTCAATCGGCTCAATCTGTAACATGGCAAAGCGTATATTATGTATGTGTACGTAAGAACGTAAAGTATGAGAAAGATTCGGTCGATAGTTCCATCCGAACTTTCTTCAGCTGACTCAGTCCCTTGCGAAGTAAGTTTGATAATATATCAAGTGCTAGGGCACAAAGAAGCTGTGTAATAAGCACATGTACGCATGCAAATAATACAATATAAATCGATATTCATATAAACAAACATGAATGTTGAAAATGTAGGGGGTCTTGCTGAAGTAAAAACATATTATGCACAAAGAACGGGGACTGGCTGGCTGGATCTAAAAGATATAGGGATACGACGAACATTTCCTTTGTTTATTTTTCATAGCAGGCTTTTTCTCAAAAGTTGAGTGGTTTTCCTGTCCAACTTGTTTATTGAAAAAAATATCATACGTTTGCAAATTGCAATTTCTTTTACTAATTTCACATAATTACTTTTGTACCGTTTTTATTAAGTAATTAAGTTGTCCATCATTCCAACAATTGCACGGTAGCATTTTTGCATTGCATCATTTTCTAAATGAAGACAGCGACCAGTTAATGAGCCCATACTGAATTAATAATAAAATTTAAGATAGTCAATCTTGGAGAACCTTTACTAAGAGTTTGACCTTGAATTTTAAGAAATCATTTGGGTGCATACTTATCAAACATTCAAAGTGTGCAATGCGCGTAGAGAACTAATTAAAATTTACTTCTGTTTGAATTCCTTAGTTCAACACCCGACCTTCGATGCAAAATCCATTAATATTCATAAAACGTGATTCGGAGCAATCTGCGATAGCTTCAACATAACGTCACAAAAATGCCGGTGAAAGTTGTAAAACAGTTGTTTAAGCTTTCCACATTAAGCTCAGTATGTACAACAAGCCTAACTTTTAAAAGATAGGTTATGCAGCAACAACATTTTATAGTGGTTAGGTTTCATTTTTCCTTCAACAAGCACGCGCCATGAATTATTTTATAAATGGTCTGCAAAACAATTAAAACCATTTGGCTCTCCCGATAATGACTTTAAAATTCAACAGTTTTACCGTAGTTCACTGTTTTATTTTCATGTTGCATGATGCAACTTGCATCATTAGTCCACTTCAATAGTTTTGCATTGAATCAAGCATATGGTTAGTTTTTCTCGCTGTGTATTGTATTGTATTGTGTTTTAAATTTTGGATACGGTTGAAAATGATGTGAAACAAGTGCTTATTGGTCGTTAATAGTTGTAAAACGGTCTAATTTTGTTGTCTAGAACTGTCTTATTTTTTCAACAGAACTCAATACACCAATTTTGTTGTTCGTGTCGTATAATTTGCATATTATGGGATTAACTGCAATTTTTTTCTCGCCTTTCACACGTGTTTTGAGTTTGTAAAAAATTACTGTTGTGCCAAAAAAAATTTAGTTTTTTTTTCGAAAATCACCCATCAAAAAAGCAACATTGCAAAATAAAAATAGTTGCATAAATTTGCCATTTCATACCATTCCTGGAAAGGATCGTGGCAATCGCCATCAATAAACCAAGATATTAATACTTCAAATCGTCCGCCTTGAGCCCAACTTCGTAAAATACATTTGGAATTGAGTTATACACAACCATAATCAAGCAGTTGAGGTTAAGCATTTTGTGGACAAATAATATTAGTTTTTTATAACAGCGTCATAATAACTTCCGTCCATTGAGTGACAGGATACTTGCGATGCAGAGCGCAAAAGTATGCATAAAAGGAGAAAAAGAATCGAATAAAAATGTCGATATTATTTCCAACGTCCAAAGTAAACATCCAACCCTCAACCAAACAGTTGGAGGTCGGAATTTCTGTTTGCTCATTTTATTGATGAATTTCCATTTTCTAAAGAAACTCCGTGGGCTTTTTCAGTTTTTCCTGTGTGGACAAATCATTACTGGGGTTATATACATGGTAAAGTGCATTGGTGAAAGTTCCTTTGAAGCTTAAAACGATGAGATGTGATAGACTGCTCTTAATGGCATAATATTGTGTACTCGTTGGGGTATTATGTACACAAACCTCTCTTGGCTTTTGTCACTTTTTCGAAACCCTACTTTAGATATTAAACCCAATATATTCAATCCATTTTTCTTAGTTTCCCTACACGTAAATAATCTACACCTTTGTAGATAAATGCTCAATATAAAAGTTTTATACACAAAGAAATAGCTAGGCTGTCACCTGCGATAGGTTGTGATTGTGATGTTCATGAATGCAAGTCGTCAAGGAACAGAATATCATACCTGAGTTGAGGTGAAGAAGAAGAAGGAAGGGGAGATAGCTCGTTGACAAGCAGGGTAAAACGAGAGCGACCATGTTGAGTCTGAACTTACATTATTATAGGAAGAAGTGTCAGTGATGATGGTAGTGATGATAGCGTGTGCTTTTTTGATGTGACAGACAGCAACATTCCATGCCAGGAGGAGCATAACTGTTGGAAAAGACTTGGAAATACTGACAAAAAGTGCAAATATTAGATTGCGTGTACTTCTCAACTAAGTGAGCACTCTTGGGAGAACTTTAGCGCAGACCAATATCCTCATATCTGATGGCTTGAATAATACAGGTCACATTTGCAACAACGGCTTACACAAAAGCCCTACATTTGTCAATTATTAGCATTAAAAACTTTAGAATTGATAGGATAGATCGTCTCAGTTTGTTGTCAGTGTTTCAATTCTCACTTGGGACAATGTAGAACAAGGAAGGTATAGTGTGGTATAAAGACAAGTGTTAACTACTTGGCGTGGTTGTGGCGTACAATACAATATTGGCCTGGTTAAAATGCCAATTTAAAGGGGAATTTCAATAGAAGGAGTATTTATCAGTTCAAAGGCGGGCAGAGGTGTGATGTAGAAGTGAAAGCAGAGGATGTTGTATAGACATGCTTTTAGAATGGCGAAAATTCAATAGTATCTTACGTACGAAATAAGCGGAAATATATTGAACGCTTGGGATCGTAAACGTGTGTCTGTTTTTAATTGTATTTGAAATTGATTTGTACCTATGTGTGTATAGTTGTTGTAAGCAAACGTTATGAAAGTGGATTTGTAGCTAGAAAAAACATTTTGCGGAAATGATAACGAATTCAGTTTCCAAAACTCTTCAGAAACGGTACCGTTTCCGTTTACACGTATAATTACTACTCCAGCGGAACACAGATTCTTCCAGTATTTTACGAGTCATTTATACCATTTAAAAAAATTTCAAGTGTGTTTTGTGTAATTGGTGATTTTCTGGTGAAAAAATTGGTATCTGATATAGATATGAATATAAATACTTTTTGCTCTGTTTAACATTTCAGTTTTGGGCTGATACAATTTATGTGAACATGAGCAAATCGATGTAACACGAGGAGGAAATCCTCGATCACTATAATATGCTGTTTGAAACTCGAAATTTCGAGTCCTAGTAATTACTAAAATGTGACGTGGGCGGAAAAATAATGGGATGCAACCAAAGTAATCAACCGGTAACAATAGCCAACACTATGCCTGCTTTCACCGACAAATGGGCTACGAAGAATGGGACAACCAAGCCGGTGAGTATACAAATAAGAACGCATTATGACAAGTAGTGCATGTTTTTGGATCTCCAAGTGGGTGGATTTGGGTTCGTTGTAAAAAAGTAACAAAAAACAGTATGTCTCCAATTGGATAAACTAATGAAGAATAGCTAATGGGCTGCGTAGCATCATTAATGTGATAGGCATGTTGGGTTCCGTTAAAATGTCGTGCGTATCATATGTCCCTTGCAAGAAATATTAACGTGAGTGGAAATACAATGTGGAAGTCTTTCTCAGAAATTGTAGCTGCTTCCTGAATTACTTACAGAACAGCAAATGGAATTGTTTACATATTATATTTCTAAGCTGTAAAAGTTAAGTATTCTAAATCTATTTAGACAAAAGTAAGATCAAGAGTTAAAAAATTTGGGATGAACGTGCATGCGCTACTAAAAACGTGCAAAGATAATTTTTATTATCTAGTCCACAACACATTAGATTCTTGTTGTGACAGGTGTAAAAGAGCAAATCCCGTTAACACCCGAAAACACGCAATTTTGCAATATTTAAAGGAAACTGTTCTATAGAGCGACTTATACGCGATTTTTATTACTTTTATATGCGTCAGACTAGCTTTCTTTAACGAAAGCTTTAGGTGGCTATATTATGTACGTTATCTTTTGTCCGTGCCTATCTGTTTAAATATTTTCCCACATGCAAAAACCTTTCTCCTAAATTACACATGAGTAGACAACCCTCCTCATGCAATTTATAACATTGACTTGGGATTGGGATGAACTGCCGTTGTAAAACGTTTACATTTGACTGACACAACAGGTATTTCATTTCAGCTAATTTCCCTGATAGCATTTGCATTCCCAATTGTCCCAGTTTTTCTACAAAAAGAAAACACTCTGCAAATGAGAGTCGATATGATTAAATATTTCTTCTACCAAGTTCGCACTTTTGTTCCCAAGACCCATTCAACTGGATCCCACGCTGCATGTCAGAAGCTCTTGTAAACAAGCATTTATTCATTTTCTTTCATCTGTTTATTTCTCACTCCTTCTCGCTCATGCTGCGAAAAGTCCACTTGATTAACTATCCCACTCTATCTAATGACCAAATTTCCTGCAGGGTGAAATCGATCAGCCACCTCCGGAATTCCGGGAGGAGCTCAAGACACCGTACCAGGACGTGCTGGACGGACATGTGAGTTGTTCTTCAAGTCGATTTGTATTGGGCATTTGTAGCATGATATTTTAAGTTGAGGAGTGGACACTCCATACCATTTTATTGATTACAATTTTTCAACTGAATCCAGCACGCTTTCTTATTTTGTATCTTTCGTGTTTTATTTTTATCACACGTTTCTTGCACACTCAAAAAACTTCCTTACAGCTTAAACGTAGGCACGTTAAAAGAAATGGACACGCGAAAGAAGGGTAATCAAGCTATCATCTTCAACGTGACATTAGAGAACAAAACAACACACCTATTAATAGTTATAACTAGCTTTTCTCTGAAACCAAAATGCCATTATAGCTTTCAGTCAAGGACTCATTTCCAGTTTGTATTAAATATGAAGTAAATGCCCGTCATTTAAAATACAGAAAGACATTTAATTAATAGGCGAGGAAGAGGAATGTAAAAAGCTCTCTTATAATGAAGGTAATAATAATACGGATTGAGCTGCAAATGATATGAAATATTAGAAGGGCTTATCGCTGTTGTGTTTTAGTTTTCGCGAAAAGAAAGCCGCTGCGGAGAAATTCCTTCTGCAGTCTTCACTCACTTTCACAGCGAGAGACAGTTAGTTGTTTTCGCTCTCCTTCGGTTTGCTAGCCTATTTCGACTTCCTGTCTCATACGTAGAAGCGAGTACGCAGTAGTTCATCATACAAAAGAAGTGAAAGCTCATAGTAGTTTATGTAGCACGTTAATGTAATTACATTTTTCATGGTGAGTGATTTTTACGATATTTAATAAGCTAAAAAAAAATCCCATCTTTTCATATAAAAAGCTACCCACCATGACGAAGCCTGGAGGAGTTGCAGCTGACACGAGTACCTTCAATGCCCTACTTCAAGAGTACAAAGAGTGTGAGGAAAGAATAAGAGCTCATGAGAAAGAGGACCCACTCATTTTGTATTATGTGAAACAATCCCGGATGAGAAGCATTGAGGAAACGATCAAAAGACATTCGGAAACAATTGAAGTCTTAAAGAACCGGGTCGTGGGGGAGCTGAAAGCAGCTGCGAATGGTTCGGAAGCATCCCTCAAGCATTCAACGATAAGGAGCGCGCTGATTCATGCTGGGGACGCAAATAAATTGTCCAAACCTGAACAAGACCTGATTGCCAAAAGGAATCAATTTGTAAGCAAGAATTAAAGGCAGTTCTAAAAAATGTATGAATCCATTTATAACGTGAAGTATCATTCATTCTGAAGGAAATCGCGAATACAGAGTTAGAAATGCTCTTCCAAGAGAAAGCAATATTGAAAAGTGATATTCAAGAGTTGAAGTCAATTTGTGCACGACTGAGCAAGGATTACAAGCGACAGGAGGAGATAGCAGGTAAAATGTCATGTCATTTCATTCAAGGTTCTGTTTATCTGATGCGCTACAACATGAATAACATGATTATGATTGCGATTGTATGTTTATTTGCTTTGTCTCTCCGAATCCAGGTCAGCTATCAGTCACTACCGCTGGGAGAGGTGAAATCGAGCTCCTTGATGAGCTCGCCAATGTCGAAACCAAGAGGATAAAAATTTCAGAGGTTTTTGAGAGATGGAAAGAGGCTCGCATTCAAGTGGCTGATTCTTGTCGACAATTTTCTTCGGCGCTCCAAAAATGGCGTGATATTAATGATGATAGGTAAAATATGATAATCCGAAAACCGCATGCATTATTAGAAAACGAGCTTAGATTAAGTATACATTTATGTCTACGCTACGAACATTAACAATAATCTACAAGCAAGCATTTCTAAAAAAATAGGGTAGAAAATCAATACGAAATTGCGGAGGAAGTTCGTGATGAGTTAATTACTGCTCTCCAGTTCTTGGCCAATGGAAAATTTTATATTCAGCATGAGTTTCCATATTGTACCAAACAAGAAATAACAATACTGACAAAGGTAAGCTCATTCTAATATTGATATTCTATCCATGCCTAATGTCTGCTCAATTATTGCCCATGCATCTTTATCTCCAAGAGATAATCACATCGGTTCGGTCCATTTGTTATATATTGGTTCTCCGATTCAATTTTTGTAACTTCTCTAGGCACTCACATACATTTTTGTGGACATGCGAACCGAAGAAAGGAGAAAACATGCGGATAGCTGCTATGCTGCGTTTCATAATCGAACTGTGGCCTTGTACGCATGGATTGACACTGTATGTCAAATTATTATATCTCAATTAATGTCATACCACGTTGTTTTGTATGTTAATCCATGTCCTCGATAAAAACTCCCTGGATGAACATAATATTACACGGACCATCTATTTGATTTGCAGACCATCAAGGCTGTAATCCAACCCGTTGTTACACAAACTAGGGATGACTTAAATGGGGTAATGGAAGAACTGCAAGAGTTGAGATTCCAGAATATCAAGCAGCAGGTAATAAACATGAATTTTTAATTATGGTCGCAATTAAGATTGTTTTAGCAAGGTCAATATTTTCTTAGTAAAAAATTCAATGCATTAATTACTATTCTAGACAGCTTTCACAAAAAATGGCAAAAGTAGACAAAAATACATTGCGGAAAATTATTTAGATGTTAAAAACGTGTTTTTTCTCAGAAAGTAATCGATTTTCTGACAAACTTTTAATATTTATGGAGCAAACCTTTGCAGTGGCATTTTTCACTTTATGGCCTATTATTTCATTTAAGTGCACATTGTTTTTTATAGTTTATGGTGGTCTGTAATATTTAAGATGAATGTGGTAAATTATTGCGATCTAGTTGACTAACCATTTTTTATTCATATCCTCTAGTTTCCTTCTGTGACATGGCAGCACAGTGGCAACCCCGAGAATGGAGGAAAGATCGAACGCTCAAGGTCAACTTCTCCGGGAGAAAATTTAACGGATAGACTTTCAGCTGAGCTGTTTGAACAACTGGATCTCAGCCAGTTGGCTCCTTTACCAAGAACAGTGGATATATTTGGAAAGTCTACAGAGGACCTGGTTGAAAGCTACAAGACGACGTTGCGTGAATCCATTTTTAAGGAACAAGACGTTCGGGTGCTCATGGAGAATGGGGTTGATGGAGTGGTCCAAAAGAGACGGCAATCTCTTGCAGAAAATGATCTGGTGGAAGAGGATACTGTTGGTTTGGCGTAAGATGTGATGCATGAAATGGGTGAGAGGGTAGCTAAGGGTCGGGAGAAAGTTGAAAGTTGCCAAGTTATGAGACTCCGAAAAGTAAAGCAATTTTTCTCTGGTACAATTTCCGTATTTTCAGAAATAATATGTATTTAATAAATATAATCTTTTCTCATGTTCAGACTAGTACGAACACAGAAGTTACAATAATAAAAGTTACCATTAATGTCAAGTCGTATTCAAATCTTCGTAAAGGATTGAATGCACGATTCACGCTTAACTAAACAGATTCATGTGCGTGAAGAGAAATAGGCACACTAGAAAATTTAAGATACCAAGTACTAATTGAAGGACTTCCGGTTTCATAATCCATCATAATATCTAACAAAATAAATTACAAAAAGAAGGTTAAAGAACCCATTATCAACCTTTCCCAAGTTCAACGAATTTCTTTTGTCAAATCCATTGGTCCAAATGACCAAGTCCCTTCACCAGAAAAGCGTAAGACGTGCGTGTGATGTTTGAAAAGTGAAGGCCGATGTGTTATTGTCAGCAATGTGATCCCTTCTTGAGTTAACCTATTATTAAATGTTAAGGTGAGTAATTTTGTAGATTAATCACGAAATGTACATATTTTTTCAGACTTACATATTATACATGCTGTCTTCTACATCCATTGAGACTGCAGATGTACACTCATCCAAGAGTGCAAAACTTGGCCTGTAAAAGTATTTAAAGATGTGAATAGCTTTCTACGAAATTCATATTAAAATTGGAGAATAATTCACTTACTTATGGTAAAACAATCGGGCAACTCCGATTCTCTGCTTCTCTCCTCCTGATAAAACATCCTGCCAATCTCTAACCGAAGTCCAGCCTCCTTCTCTAGCTACAATATGATTTAGTCTTACTTTCTCCAGAATTGTTGTCAGATTTGAGTCGGTCATTCCTTTACGTCTCATGTCTTCAAGAGTGTCTGGGTAGATAACTTGCTCACGAAGGTTGCCCATTGACATGTAAGGCCTTATAAGAAATGAGAACGTTTCCAAAGATCAGTATAAACAGCAATTAAAAGTGATATTATCTTTTATAATTCAATAGTAGGGTCAGTCACCTCTGAGGTATGTAGAACAAACGGTTAACAGGAGGTCTCGTGAGATGTTGCCCATAAACAGGCCACAGGCCGGAAAGGATGCGGAATAAACTTGATTTGCCACATCCGTTAGGTCCCGTTATGAGCAAATGCATTCCAGGTTTGATCACCAAGTCTAGCTCAGGAACTATTACGTCTCCAGTTGGAGTGACGATTTTAATTTTGCGAAGTTCAATAATAGAGTTATTATTTTCAACCACGGTGCCTAGAACCAAAAGTACAACCATAATCAAATTATTTTTTTTCTCGAATGAAAAACTAACTAATACGTATAAACACAAAATAAAATTTACCTAAATTAATTTTCTCCTGTATACAAGATTCTCGTACATAAGTTCCTTCAGAAACTTCACGGAAAACCTTAAAAATGTTTGCAACTCGAGAAGAATATCCTGCCAGCTCAACAATCTCTTTGTAGCTTGACATTAACCGTTCAATGGCATCCCCACCATTAACCAAAAGATTTTTTGTAGTCATGTAGTACTCGGTTCGTGATGATTCTCCTGTCCCATTCTTCAGGCCCATGGCTAAGTAGAATAAAAAATAATATGTAAAAATAATGGCACGGATTTCTAAACCTGGCACTAATTGATTCCAAAATACCTGTCAATAAAGGTATAGCAGTCACCGCCATTCCAGAGCCAGACCACACATATTTCATCAAGTACTGCTCGAAAAAGACATACCAGAGCTTAGCAAAGTAAACCTTTTTGCTCTGTCGAATTTCTTTCCTGAAGGCTTCCTCCAGCACTTTTTTCTCGACTTTGTCGCCGCCATAAAAAGCTATTTCTTCACTATTTGTGACAATTCTTGAATGACAGTGGCGTAGTTTTGCTTTTAGGTCTGCTTCTTCTGCTACCATTGCTCCGAATTTGGGAGAAATTGCTTTCAAAATTTCCCCAGTAAATCCAATAACGCTGAGGGTGATCACAGGACCAAAGAACATGTTAGAGCCGATGGTTCGAGCTCGCTGCAAAAGCGTCACGGAAATTAGCAATGAATCCAGCAAGGGTTTAGTGATATGCGAGTACAAATGGGCGACTGATGATGTGAATTCAGTGATGTCTTCAGTTAGACTGTGATCCGGATTTTGAATTCTTGTATCAAGGTTCCCCACTCTTTATAAAATGCAAAAAATTGTTTAGTTATCATGCAATATTCATATTGGCAGTGATAAAGATGTGCACTTTTGTGAAATACAAACCTATAGTATAGTTGATTATCAAAGTATGATTTGTAGGCTTCCTTGACCAGTTGTGAACGTAAACTTAAAGCCAAATGTTTTTCCAGGAATCGAATGGATGAATTACAGATGCAAGCTGGAACCGCAATTAAAAGCCACGTTCCAAGAAGGGAAAAGAATTTCTTAACATTTCTATAAACAAAATTAGGCTCAAATTAAATTTTATTTCCTTTTTGATACAAACGCTTTATAATTATTTACCTTTGAACAATTCCTCCAACAATCTTTCCTTCAAGCTTGGCCACATAGATGGATAAAAATGTTCGAAAAATGAGAGTTCCCGTGTGCAGAAGCAGTATCCCAACTTGCTTTGACCAAACGCTTGGGATCATAATTTTAAGGAGGAATTTCATCTGTTTCAAAAACTCCAAGTTGAGGGCAGGCCCCCTGCTTTTGTGACGATACTTCCTCTTCTTCATCCGATACGTTTCCCGGATTATAGCCAAAGTAGCCACGAATGACCCTACTATTATGTATTTTTGCGTGGTGGTCAATCGCATGAAGAAGAGTATCCATTTTGGAGGTATCTTTCCAGCTACCGTCTCCGCAAATTTTGATAAATTAGAAGGCATTTTCCTTTTTATGCGAAATAAATTTTCAGTTGTTTCCAATCCGTCGAAATGGTTTCTATTTGTGCAATCCGTTTCACATTGCAATAACGCAAAGAATGAATCGTGTGGTCTTATTTTACATAGATAAGACGTATAGTAGATATGACGAGTTAACAGATAAGGATTAGAAATGAGACAAAAATATAATATCATTAACATAAACTACCCACATAATAAAGAGAGCTTTCAAAGCTCACACTCATTCACAACTCAGCAGGGTTTACACTGTGTGCTCCTAAATGTACTCCATTCAATTAACTTGATCACAGTATTACACCAGACACTATTCTCTTACATACACATACAGTACATTTTTACATGATGCGATGCACATAAACAGTGACAATGACTACTATTCAGACTCATTCCAGTTCAGAAACGTATGCTCCAGTTCGTACGCTGTTCAATGCACTATATAATATAGGCATCCTATATGGGTATACGCACCTATATTGCATTAAAATTTATTATAAAATGACTTGACCAGTCGCAGCTTTAATACACCGCGATTGCAAGCCTGTCAAAGTACACATCGGTGAGTAACCTAGCTGAGATTAATACTGAAGGAATGAATGAAGTAATACACGCATTGTAGTATAAAATTTTGTTAAGTTAGGTTCAAGGGCAAAGGGCGACTATTTCAAATTGACAACACGAAGTGACATGATGTTACAACAAATCACGTCAACGTTGCTGCTGTTCAGCTTTCAATAAGGCCAAAACTCCATCCACTGTTAAGGATGCAGTGGGTGCAACCAATATTGTCTTCTGTCTTGATTTTCCTCCCTGAAAATAACAAGAGGTTTTACAAAACACTGCCTATATTTATAATGCTGCGATTTACTTCATTTACAGTATCACAAACTGAGCTCTGTTGCTGCTACCATATTTCTAAGAATATTGTGCAAATTCATTTATTTGCTAGTTCGCTGAATTAAAGCTTATAATATGAATGAGAACCTTCCCACACCTTCTCTGCTTTAATTTCTAACAGCTTGTTTAGATGTTGCACAATTTAGACCGGAGAATAGCAAACGCTGCATGTTTTTTACTTGCAATACATAAATATGAAGAACACAAGAGGAGAAAAGACTAACCTGCTAACTATATATAAATGAAACCGTGGCAGAAATTCCCACGACATATTATGCAAAAGAACTTACAGGCTTCTACTTGGATTCATAAGTGCAAATGGGTGCAGTTTTGACAAGAGAATGTAACGCATTTAGCTTATGCATGGGAAATGATTATCTCAAACAATTTGACAAATGGATGAAAGAAAAACTACTTTCGGTTAAATATTTAAGACACGCCTTGTTGTTAAACTTGCTAAAGAGAAAAATGAGGTATATTTAATTACCTTCAACGACACGTCAGTCTTCTTAACTTTGAGCAACTCAGCAAAGTATTTAACTATTGCAGTATTTGCTTCTCCATCTACAGGAGGGGCTGATATTTGAACACCAACAGCAGTGTCTGAGACATCTGAAAAGAAAAGTTGGTGAAAAGGCATTTTACGCATGTATGAAATATTCGAAAGCCTTGGTGTTGGCAATTACCCCTCTTTCACCAGTTCAATTTCGTTTTGTAACTGGTAACAAACCTGTAATAGCGTCAGTCTTTGCACCAGGCTTCACCTGTATTGATATTGAGATTTCGCCCCCTTTCCCAAGTACAATTGGCAATTTATCAGCAATGCTGGGAGCAGGCTCCTGAAATGATACAATCTCATTTAGTAACAAACAGTAGATAGGGGGCAGTCAACACGAAATCCCGCATTTTCGAAACTTTCTTCTGGAAACTAAACCACTTGCAAAACCAACACCATGCCTAACTTTATGGCACAGCATGTACTGCAATGGTACTATAAGCAGATGATACACACTTGCTTCCGCTCACATTTTATTGACATGCAAAGGATTTCCGAGCTGATCCGGCGCATATGAACTCCATACTACATTATATGTAAAGCCGGAAAAAAGAAAAGATAAAAGAAAGTGTAGGAGATGGAGGGAAGACAGGCAAATGCAATTGTAGGAATAAGAAATAAAACAATGAGGATTTAAATGAGCTACTAAATGCATTTAGTTTGATTTCATATTTTACAGAGAACACAGATGTAATGCATTTTTATAGAAAGCTTACCACGCCTTTGCTGCTTGGTTTTTTCTTTGGCATTTTGGAAGCTCCTGCGATTAATATTTGCTGCAAAGAAAGTCTATTGCTTGGTATAACTATAACCTTAATCGTATTGACAGTTCTACTAAACATTAGGGTATGACAATTAAGAACTTTCACATGTGGTTTCTTATTTTTCTTAACTTCAACTTTCTTAGTTTTATTAACAATGAAAGTCTAGATTTTTATACGTTGAACTACGTTTGGTCGCCTTCACTCTGCTATGTCAAATGCATACCGCAGCCGCAACGTGTAATAACAACATCACCTTGACTTGTTCAGCAGATGTGATCCTGTTGATGATCATACGCGCCTTGTGAGTCCGAAACTCAGAACAATCATCCCAAGTTTCTCCAAGCCACAATACGACCATGTCCATGCCCTTTTGTTATTTTCAAGTCCGTGAAGCTTGGAATGTATGAAATATGACCTTGACTTTTATCAAGCCAAAATGGGCTTTCACTTTTGCAAACGGGATATTGTCGATTTTGATTGATAGAAAGTAAATTATTATTTATTATACCATTTTAATTTGAAAAAAGTTTTTTACGTATTTGTACTTACAACATTATAGGACCTATTGTGATTTTATCAATCCCTTTACTAAGGTGGTTCCAAAAGTTTATTTTAAAGTTTATCATAAAGACTTTCTACAGTGGCAATTTAAACTATATCCAACATTTTCAGAAACCATTATTTCTATGCATTACCTATTTCTGTGTGGTTCTCTTTAAATAAAAAAATTTCCATGCAAAAGGACGAAATGACAATTTGTGACAAATGACAACAACAAAACTTTGTTTATTCATCAACTCAGGATAAATGACAGAATTATTTAAATATCAAGATGTAGAGGACTAGTGAACAGCACCTTCAACGTCGCATCCTCCTCTTCCGCAGAAGCTTGTGACCAAGTCAATCGCGAAAGGCAAGCAAGAGCACTGGATACTAGTATAGTGTTTCTTGCATCAGTACTGTTCCCTTAATAAAACAATATGGCCCATTATAATTTCCTTACGTAGTAGGAACCGGGAAAGTAGGTGATTCTTACTAGAGTATAATCCAAAGTAGCTTCCTAATATTGCCCCAGATATGGGAGTCGTTGCAAAATGATTTTTTATCCCAAATATCTGTTTGTAAACCAATAATCTTTAGTCCAACTCAATTCGTTTACATACAACACCGCTTGCTTATCTCCAGAAAACTTACGTTTCCTAAAATCATTTCAATGGAACAGTACAACGCACCAGAGACTAAAAGTCTCTCTTCAACGCGAAGGTAGAGCTTCAGTAAACAGCAACAAACGTCAGCTACAAACCGTGACATTTTTAGAGTAACATCCCAGGAGGAATCATTCTCATCGATGTCCGGAAATAAAATGGGTTCGAATTGATCAGTAAAATGTCCATAATACAGACCTACTAGATATCCAACTGAAGCAAGATGTTAAATAAATTTTTGAGTTAACAAACCCTTTTAAACAGAAATCAAACATATGCCACAATTTTAATTATTTTCATACCTGTTGCGCCCACCGAAAACGATATAAAGTCAATGGAAATGCTTGCCTTAAAATTGCTCGCTTTTACTACTCCTTCATTTATAAGTTTACCCTTGATGGCTTGACATATTGTTGCAAAAATACCGGATGCCGTACTGTAAATAAGCGTTTGCTTCAAAACATCTACAGAGAAGGTAACAATACAAAGCGTTTGAATTAAATCTTATACATTTTGACTGGTCATATTTTTTAAAAATCTTTTTCGTACTAACTTGTAGGCAAGTTATTTTGAAAACTGCAAAACGAATACGCTCCTAATACCCCACCACAAATAAATGCACCTGGAAGACTGTCTTCTAAATTATAATGACTCTTAAAACAAGGTATAAAATTTAGCAAATTAATTTTAGAAAGCAATGAATGTATTCCACGAACGTTAATGTAGATCGTATACCTCCAGCATAGCGTATAAGAAACCACCGATTATGTACTTTTCAAAAATTTGGAAATGCATCTGTGGAGCAACCTTCCACCAGTTCCCAGGCTCTTTGATACGAAACAAAAAGTTCGTTTCCCCACCATTGTGAACTGACGGATGAAGATACTCTCTTGGAAATCTGAGCTTAATTCCGTTGTAAACTGATAATGTGTGTATCCCGATTGATGAAGATACTTCGATTGAATAAATTACTAAGGTATAAAACCAAAGAAAATATAACATGATCTTAACTCAGAATATAATATTTACCCTGCGATCCTACAAGAAATGAACACCAATCCAATCTAAGCAGTGAGTCCATAGTTGAACGTTTGCCTCATTCGGAAAGTGACTTTTCATCTCGTAATAATAATGAAATATTTTACTTTATATCTAATAGTATGGTATATTTCTAGAAGAAGGCCGTTAAGATAGAGACTAATGTGATACATCAATAACACAGTTTTTGGTTTACAAGGCTTTTATTTCAGATCGTATATAAATTGGAATACAATCTCGTTGGTAGCAATTTTATAACAGTTAGCAGGTATCCTTATTTGTTTGCATGCTTCATGAAAACTCGTCTGATTATCGGTAGTGCGTAGTCAACATCCTCTGTAGAGATGTTCATTGGGGGTGAAAATCTGAAAACCTGCCAAAGAAGAGAACGTTTAGCTAACAAAGCACGCTTTCAAAAGTTACTATTTCATATTGGCTTCTAGTTACATTTCCATAATGCCCCCCTCTGCCCACTAGCAAACCCTCATCCTTCAGATCTTCAAAGATATCGAGGACTCGGTCTAATGGTAGGTGACGGCGAGTCTCCTTGCTTTCAACAGTTTCAAGTCCAAGCATAAGACCTTTGCCACGAACATCGCCAACAATGTTGCATTCATTTCGAATCTTCTCCAGTTCTTTCAAGAAGTATGTTCCAACCTTTTTGCAGTTTGCTTGAAGCCCTTCTTCTTCAATAACCTTAAATTTTGAATGTTGTAGATAAAAACTTCAATGGAAGAAATTGATTCATATTGGTTTTGGATTTAACAGAGAGTTCTACTTATCTTACTATACCTCTATTACTGCATTTCCTACAGCACTAGCCAAAGGATTTCCAGCAAATGTATTGAAATGGTTCGCATTTATTAAAGACTGGGCCACGGCAGGTGTAGTGACTACAGCGGCTAGTGGAAATCCATTTCCTATCCATGAAATTCACTTATAATTAGAAAATTTTAATGTTTTCATCAATAGTCGTGTGAAGACTTGGATTTTTACCAATGCTTTTAGCCATTGTAACAATGTCAGGAGTGATGCCATGATCCTGGAAATTCCAAAAGCTGTCTCCTGTTCGCCCAAACCCAGTTTGTACCTCATCAGATATAACAAGTCCTCCATTTTTTCTTACGAGCTCTGCTGCCTTTTTCACATATGTCTTTGGAAATTGTACTACACCTCCGACACCCTAATTAAAGAAGTTTATATGAACAAGTCAAAACTGATTCCATGATTTACGTATTTGTTTTATGCTTTGAGTCAACCTGAATGGATTCCATGAACATTCCTGCTACTTTACGCTGTGGAAGCGTATATGTAAAAAGTTCTTCAAGTTGTTCTATATATTTGTCTGCCGCTCCACAGGAGCCTTTGGAACAGTCGCAATTACATTTCCGATCCGCTTGCACGACCGAGTCGCGACAGTTGGAGCCGCCCCACAAACCCTTGTAGATATCTGGATTCATTGCCTGTAAAACAAGAGAAACGTTCGGAAAAGGACCAGCAAGATTTTCTAGATGATACTCATAGCACCACCACGTGTAAATTGGACTTACATGGTGTATACCGAAATAATGAGGCGAGGTTTGTTTCCAGGTAGAATGGCCAGTGAGACCCATTGTACTTGGGCTCATCCCATGATATCCATTTCTCAATGCAATAATATCAAAATTGCCTGTCGCCACCCTTGCCATCATGATCGCTAAATCGTTCGCTTCAGACCCAGAGTTTACAGGGTACACCATCTACATCATAGTATGTGCGTAATATATTATGTATTATACAGTTTTAAATCTTTGTCTCAATAAAATACTCATGGAAAAGGGTTTCACCTTCAGATCTCCGGGCATTTTCGATGCAAGTTTCTCCACATACATATGAATAGGTTCATTTACAAATACGTTTGAAGTGTGCCATAACTTGTTGGCTTGCTCCATCAAGGCTGCATTCAATTTACTGAAAATAATTTTACCTAACATAAAAACTCTGATCTTAAGGTGTAAAGCTCAATGTTACAAAACTGAACCAATCTTACGGATGACAGTGACCAACTCCTACGGTGACAATGCCACCGTAGAGATCCAAATATTTTTTCCCTTCCGTGTCCCATATATACTGCATAGATGCATTGCGGAATACTATAGGTTTCTTGAAGTAAGTTGCTTTGTTGATGCTAGCGTGCAAATTGGTCGTCCGTATTCTGTGCACATCTTCGGAGCTTAGAGGTTTCTGTGCAAAATTGCAAATGTGTTGATTGATATTATGAAGAGAGGATTATGGCACGCAGCAATGATTTTATAATGCTTACTCTGAATAGCCGGATAGTTAACCGCATTCTGTTTAATCACCGGTGGTGCTTTTAGGGTAAATATTTTATTCGACGAAACCAATTCGATGATTACTTTTGGATTAAGAAAGTTGAATGGGCATATGCAATGCATAAAATGTTTTTTAATGAAATAAAACAATTCACATGTTGCTGAAGAAATCAACAGAGGAGCATCGTGTCATGTACCGCATGTATGTATTTTTGGTACAATATGTAAATGCACAGCCCACTTATAATTTTAATACACCTGAACATGAACAACGAAAGCAGTCACACTGGATACTGTACTGGATACAGTAGTTGATACCCCCGTATGTAAATCTGGTTTTCTTTATAACACATGACCTTGGGAAAAACATCAACCAGACATTATATGGTGTTACAGGGCAGGGTGCCTAGCTTCAAGATCAACTTAATAGAAAAGATGTGTGTAGTGAAGTAAGAACAGCAGACCATGAAGAATGCACTAACCAGAAAGTATTAAGCATGTGACGTCTCCCATAGAAAACCCGACGCTTATTATAGATAAAATAAGAAAACCAGGATTATAGCTGAGTATTTAATTTTTTGTTATTATTGTATTGTTTCGGATACATGCGCCATCATATCCAAAACAGTTATCTACCGACTTGGTACAGCTTTGTCAATGCAGCAGAGCAGTCTTCATGGTTTTAAAATAATGTGCTTAGCAGTAGAATCAATAAGTATATTATATTAATATTGTAACATTGTTATAATCATCGAGTATTTTTTCCATGAAAAGACTGTAGTAGAATCGGGTGCATCTGTCGCTTACTATAACACGTCGTCGGAAATCCACGCAGTAGAAATATATGGAAAGAATGGAAGAAATTAGTGAAAAATTGAAAACATGTTTTTCATTTCGTTTTAAAAAATAACTAAAACTCTAGATTTGTAATCAAAACATCAGTTAAAAGTTTGCTTATGCAGTAAATACATAATTTTATGAAAATAAATAAATACTTAAATGAAATGCTTAATTTTGGATCGTTTCCTTATGGCAATTTACAAAAAAGAGCGTAATCCTTCAGTCTACGTTTGATAACTGTACCCATGTGCTTGTAAAGCTATTTAGTAGCAGTAGCTAGTCACTTATTTTTGACGAGGAATTTTCCTCAAGCAGCATAAATTACGAAAAGCGGTCGCGGTCTGCTCAATTCTGTTGACCCTCGTCAGGTTCCGAAGATTTCTTCGGCTGGTCTTCTGATCTGTGACTTGCAGTGTTAGACAAACCTTTGAGTCTGGCCATATTTTGTAACAATTGACTGGAATTTTAAAACAAAAGTTTTAATCCACCGTAGTTTTCGTATACATAACCTTTTCTTAAAAATGTATCAATGTAATCTCTCACCTAAGAAGTGCTTCTGACGACGTTGCTATACTTCGAACCAAGTGAGGATTCATTTCTACATCCTCTATCACGCTTCCATTGACAGTAACTCCGCTTGAAGTCGAAGGTACAGCGTCCCCAGATGCACCAACCGTGTTCTCCTAGACATATTAAAATGCAAACTTAAAATGACTTTCGTATTAATTCGAGAAGCTAATGGTATTTAAGTAACTACTAGTAAAGTTATTACCTTCGTAAGCCTCCGTTTGTCACCCACTTCCCTTTCCACGTTTAATCTTCTGGTCTGGTAATTTTGAAAAAAGGACCAGTAAGCATATTAATGTTATTATATTATTATTATTTCGTTGTAGATTTTAAAGCACAGTGAATTTTAACTAATACCTCTGAGCTAGTTAGATTCTGTTCTGTTGTGCGAAGAGCAGTTTCCAACATACTAGCATTAGTTCTCAATCTCAATACTTCGCCTTCTAACTGCGATATTCTAGATGTAAATCAAACAATGCAAAAATAAATTTGTGTCTAGTGAAAGCTTTGAAATGCAACTAATTTATGTTATCCCTAAAAATACCTCCTATTTCGTTCGGCAAGTTCACGCCTAAGGCGTTCGACTTCGGATCTCATCGTGTCCGAAGAATCAAAACTAGTACTACGCGACGATTCATCTACAATCCTGTTCCTTTCCGTGAGACTATTTGAATTAAGAATGCGACTAGCAGATCGACTGGATGATGGTCCTGACATTGACATAGAATTATCCACCGCGTTTGTATCTGTGCACTGCATTGGGCCATCCGATAAGAAGTCCGGTAACGCTGAAGTTCCCCCAGCACCACCATGGGACACTTCAGGAGCAGCGGATGACTCTTCCTGCATATTCCTTCGTCGTGTATGTCCACTGTTCATTCGTCAACATTTTAAAACTTAAAAGTTCAGTTCTAATATAATTAACTAAACTCTAAATAATACGAAAAAACTTACGACTGTGAAGGGAGAGCGTGTGATGGCTGACTAGCAGTAAAGTCTGGTAAAATTTCATTGAGAACATTAAGATCTACTGCAGATGCTCCAGCATGTTGAGAGCCACCATCATTTTGATGATCAGCAATCGCCAGAGACTCGACCACTAAGTGATCTTGTACGAAATCAGGTAACGCCATCGCCATATCCACTAAATCTACAGCTCCCGGTTGGGTTCCTATTGGAAATTTTCAGATAGCAGATTATTCTTTCTTTTTATCATCCGTCCTAACATTCTAACAGTCATAACGCTTCATATTATACAATGATCATACCTCTATTCCTTCGACATGTTGGTGCTGGTGATGGCACAACATCGGAATGCGGTTGGAGGAAATGTCGAAAAGAAATGGAATTTTCATCTCGTCTAGCTACCCCACCAACTCCTCCTACGGAAGGCTGCCCAACACCAACTTTAAATCAATACAATTCCGAGTTAGTTTATTACATTTTCGAGACAATACCTAGCAGCAATTGGATACAACATCTTGCATAAAATACCTTGCTCCATATTGTTACTGTTATTGTTCGCTGGCCTTGGAAGCTCTCTTTCTTCTTCGATAGCCTCAGGAGTGACTTGCTTGGAGTTAGACATTTTCCATCGCGTGCCACTTTACTTAATCCTCCAAGTATTTACCAGCTAAGGCTAATCCTCTAGGATTCCAGGCACATTCAATTTATGTTTTGGACTTGTCACAGGCGCAAAAAATATATCTTCAATCTTTCGAATCCAGACAGAAGTTTGGAAATGGCGTCAACTGTCAAACGAATACTTTTCAAACACTTTTTGGAGTTCCAAGCTCTTCAAACATCAACTGGCTGTTAATGGCAGGTCTGGAAAAGATTAGACAAACTATGAATCAACAATTCTAAGTTGGATCTTTCCTCTTCAAAATCTTTAACTTATAAATTATCCAGTGTTGAGTATCAATCATCAGTCATTAATTCACCTACCAGATAAAAGGGGTTAGCCCCAACGCTGATTCCAAACTAAACTGCTTTCCCTGTTTGTTCCACGATTCCTGGGTGTCCAAAAACCGTTTTCACCCTTATATAACTGTAAACGAAATCGTTCCGAAGACAGTATTTATAACGATAACTTTAAACTCGTGCACAGTGATCAAATTCCTTTCTTGCAGCTTATCAAAAAGAAAACTTGACACCCACAAGTTCCCAATAAAATGCGAAAAGTACAAAAATTAGTGATAAAAATGTGCCTTTGCAAAATACTCTTTTGTGGTGGTTTTTGCTCATCAGTAGATGTTTTACTTTTACTATGTATCTGCTATCTACTCACAGCTCTGAATGAAACAGAATGAATGAGTTGAGTGTTATGCCTATGCTGCCGAAGAACTTGGTATTGTGTATAATCAGTCCAAGCCCAATCTACCAAAAGGATCTTCTTAAACATAAACAATCGACGAAAAAATACTCAAACTTGAGATAAAATAGCCATTTAAGTCACTCAATTGTAGAATCTACATCATTTAAACTCGATCATTAACTTTTTAATTGATTCACATTGGAAAAAATTGAAGAGAGCTAAAAGTAGCTCTTGGGATTGGACTGTCAATCCTTTTCAATTTACAAAAGGGTGTTCCATACAATATTTGAACACAAGAGGAGCAGATACAGAAGAGCAGATACTCTTTCATTTCTTGTACATAAGCAGAAGGTATCTGTATTTTGTTGCAGAAAGGATAAATACTGAGGACAAATGAGGATAACAAAATACACATGAAATTCAAAGCAAACTTGACTTGATCATCACATCTCCTCATCATCAGCCAAGTAGTCAAATAGACAGGGAATTTGTTGTATAAAAACTACATCCAGATTGAGGTACTTTTAGGTAGAATTGAGGTTGGATTTTGTGATTGCGAAATATTGTTACATGACGTGGTTTATGCTTATGTAAAACATTTCGGTCATCGGTATCAATCTTATCGTCAAATTCATGTGAGGTGAACAGTTAACTAGTGTTGTGGGTTATCGAGTCATCTGGTTAAACTTACGGGTACTTCTGGAACAGCTTCAGCTAGCACGGTAGTAATTTGGAATCTTGAGCTTCTTGAATTATGTATTTATGACCTTTAGCCTTTAGTTTCATTTAGTTATGTTTTCATTTTTGTGTGTTTGATAGATTAAAATCTTCAGCCTTTGATAATTGATTGCCAACAACACCAACATGAGCTCAGTTCCAGATAGCGGTTCAGTGACGAATCAGCAAGTTAATTTTGACCTACGAGCATTTTGTAAGGTTATTCTACATGTGACCAAGTATCCACAGAATCCGGTTAATGGAGTGCTTCTCCGGGAGAAGAGAAAGGATAAGGATGCTGGAAGCCGGAAGTTTGTTATACAGGATGCCATTCCAGTTTTACACATGAGTAAATATACTACTCCAATGATGGAGTTTGCGTTAACGCAGGTAAACCAGCCACTTAACAGTATTTCGATCGATAAATTGTGATTGTAAAAAAATTATTAACTGATTGATTGCTTGGGCTTTGGTTGCAGATTGAGCAGTACTGCAAAGGGTCGGACATGGAAGTTGTAGGATATTATCAAGCCAACGAAAGCCTTAAGGATAACCAACCAGACATTGTGGCTTTAAGAATTTCGGAAAAGTTGGCTGAGAGTAATCCCAATTTGATAGTGGTTATGGTAAGTATATTATGGGTTTTTGAATGATTATTGATGCTTCATTATGGATGCTATTGGAGTTACCTGTATAAAAACATTTTCTTATCAATTACAGATCAATAATGATCAACTAAACTCCAATTTGGAATGTGCTCCCTTCACACTGTATCAAGTCAACGAAGGAAAGCTGAGACCAAAGGAAGCTAGAATTAATCTTTTGCCTGATGAAGACGGGGCCTTGTCAACTGTGTCTGCTTTAATTCAAGCAAAATCCTATCGCCAACTTATTGATTTTGATAACCACCTAGAAGACATCAGCCTAAACTATTGGATAAACCCTACCTTGAACGATGAAATAGAGCAACTTTCCTCTTGATTATTGAAGTAGGATGGCGTGATGGTTTATGTATTATTTGTACTACTAGTAGTTGTGTAGAATTTACCTTGTCTTTTATCCGTTTTGTGGCCCGCATCTATTATCGTTTGATATAAAATATCATTTTTACATAATTTCATTCACAATTCGATTGTGAGAAATTGCAATATTATAAAGAAAGTCCATTGCTATTACTATTATTGATTGAATAAACAATACATTTAATGTGTACATACATAATTTTATCTGTAAAAAATGGAAGCAAGCTTAAACCTTTTGCCACTGTATTACAAAAAACTAAATAATATGCCAACAGACAGAAAAATTGTCAACAATCTAAAAACATTATACTTTGTCAATGTCACTTTTTGTCAAACGAAATTCCTACTTTCTTCTGTGAAGGGCTGCAACGTAAACCCACACAGAATACACACTGGCAGGGTATGCATGAGCATAAGCTGCTACTGCAAACTCCACATCTGGAGCGTCTATTGTATGCACTCCTGTTGCAAACACCGTTTCTATAATGCACTCCATATTTGTGTAGGGTTGTTGAAGAGGAAATCCGGTCATCTAGTTCGTTATAAATTAATTAATCATCATGATGTACATGTATCTGCAGGAGCATAATAATAATATGTTCGTGCTTAAAAATTTTTGTATTAACATGACTCACTTGATATGATGTCATAATTTCTCTCAGTTCTATCAAATGTTCCTCATTCAGACTAATTGTAGAACCGGAATGCAGAGTAATAGTAGACTCGGCAGTTGTACCTAAATCGGAACCCTTTGATCTTCCTAGTTTGGATTCCTCTAGTTTGGGAAGAAGCCTTCTAAGCGTGGCACTGCAGTAACGATTCCAGTTTGTTCTGCAATAGATCACATGCATTTTTTATAATGCTACATTATAGTTGCATTAGCAATGCTTTATCAACATACTTTGTTGTGGTTCTCCATTTCATAAAAACTTCTTTCAAGTTTCTTTCTATTCTCTGTGCAAGGCTATTTGCTTGAACTTGATCTGCAGGCTTATACCTAGAGGCAGAACAAACAACTGTATAAATATTTGCAGTTCGAGATGAAATATTCGGTAAAGCTTGTTGATTGCATACCGAGTAGCAGCGATTTGAATGCAAGGTATTTTATTTTCAGGGACGGGCTTTGCAAACAAAGGCAACCAACACTTTGACTTTCCTACATCCCAGTCAACTTGATGAGGTCGCTCTCCTTCTCCAGTGTAAGCCCAGACCTGTGTAACAACAGTTTCCGGAAAACCACAACTATGACCAACTTCAACAGTTAAATGATAAAATATTTCTATTCAGAGTTTACATTTAGTTTCCCGATCGCTGCCCAGACCTTTTGCAAAGGGCAGAAGTTATCATTTGAATGGAAATAGTCTCCGGTACACGCATTCCAGATTAAAACTGCATTTTTAAGTTGTTTGCTGATAGGTTTGTCTTCTCCCAGTCCCTAATAGTATACCAAAGGATGTCATTAAAAGCGTTTTTAGTACCTTCAAAGCTAAATTATTAAAATAGAAACGCTAGGCACCTTAAATGAAGATACTACAAATGTCGTTGGTCCATCCGGTATCGCATTACCCTGAACTATCCAACAGGGTACATTAAGGTGCATAAAATAGCAAGCAAGAAGGACGGAATGGTCTTCAATTCCTCCACCCGGTGCCGATATGAAGGTCTAGATTGCAAACATTTAAGTTATTCACTGTCTAAGCAAATATTTTGCCAAAAACACATCATAGCACGTACATCAGATGTAAACCATAAACTGAAGTCAACAATTCCAAGGGTCGAGTCTCTGACACAAGGGAATAACGAAACATAATGGGCCATGTCTTCCATCACTCGCATTAAATCGTTGTCTGTATTCCAAAACAATAGACTAATTGTTAATTTGCATGTAAATACAGAAGTCTCACATAGCCCCTATAATAAATTTATATCCTATTTTAGCTTCGCTTACCAGTGGCGAGTAAAGTATTTGGTGGTTCAATCGGTTTCAGAAACCTGGTGCATAGAATGGTGTCCCCTTCAGACGTCATTACAAATGGTCGGACGATCCTGTCTGGAAATCTCATTTCGTGGGCGTTTTTCCATGTTTTTACGTGGGCTACCATATCCGCTGTTTCACCAGATTGACTGTCTTCCTGAGTACGAAACAAATTGAATCAGTGTTAGTAATATGACGAAATGCTTTACTCACGTAATTCTATAGGTGACCTACTTTTAAACCAGAGGACGGAGTTACGGATGGCTGCATGGTCAGAAAAATTGTTATGAAAGCATTCTTTTGATTGCTAAATGGAGTTCCAGCTCCGTGACCTTGTCCTTTTCCTGCGAATGCAGTAGACGGGTTCTGCTGATTATTTTTCCCCATAATTGAAGGACCAAAATGGGTAGCCATTCCTTGGGCTTCGTAACCGAGTAATATGGGTGGCGAGTTTAGCTTAAAAGTTCCTTCAATCTGCACAAATCATGAAAATAATTAACATGTAAAACTTCATACATGACATGCTCATGCCTCATGTCCATGCTAATTTAAATTGAACTCTTACACGGCCATTTGTGTAAAGTGTAGAAAACGGGATTGAAATGGTTCCCAGCCATCGTTTCTCTAGTCGTTGGTGAATATCCGTTTCGCGTCTTCTGTCATCCTCCAAAAGATCAATAGCTACCTCGTCATACACGTGAAAATAGACAAGATCATCCATACGACTGAGGTTTGCCTGTGAGTAGTCATCATTTGGAACCCTAGACATAAGGCTCATATTAAAATATTTAGATATGCCATTTAAACTTATCTTGTCAAAATAATCGGTACTCACGCGAGATTCAGCTGCAGCTCCTGATTCCAAGTCGGATTGGATCCGAGTGCGGTTGTAGTTCTACATACGCTTCTTTGAAACCACACTTCCACAAACGGTTTGACTGTGGCATAATTTCCAACTCCCCGTTCCATTCTTTTAGAAGAAACTTGAACTCCAGTCAGGGATTCCGTTGTTAGCAAACCAACATCAGTATCCTTCCTCATTGGAAGGTTGAAGGCACGTACGATGCTAACAATCAAGCTTATTTTTGTGTCAATTAAATTGGAACCTTGCACTCGCTTCCTCTCTTTTCTTGTAGGTCTCAAAGGACGTCGTGGTTGAAACAGAGCCATCAGATTTAAACCAAGTGTCCTAAATTAAGTTTTAAAATTGCTTGCATTCTATTTAAAATTAACATGCACATAAATTAATCACGCTCTCCAAAAATGCATACCCAATGTCTGGGATTTGCTCTTCCACAACCAAATCTTCGAATGTTATTTGCTTCGTGGAATTCTCAAACAAGTGAAGAACGCTGAGTCGCATTTCGCGTATCTTCTCTAAACGATTCGACTCATACAGAGATTCATCATCTGGAAACTTTTTCCTGGAGGGCTTCAGCAATGATGGATCTGTACCACTTCGCTTTCTCATATCTTCTTTGAGTCTTCGTTCGTATTGCTATAAAAGTTCGCAATTTACATAAATTTCAAACTGGTAAATTCTACACAATTGTAATAATCATGATATTATGCATACACTGAATATATCTGCAGGTATATCCCGTTCAAATGCCGGAACCATTTTCAACCCCCTAAATTCGGGTACCTCTTCATCCCTCAAATGCAGCAATCGAAATCTAGCAGATTGTTCAATGGATTCCGATGTGCAAAACTCAAATTCCTTCATTCTTTCATCAAAGTCAAATCCTTCTTCGTTTTCTGTCATATTGTGCAACACTGCTACTTTTTGGGGCGACATGAGACCAGCTTCAAAAAGTTGATTATCTTCGGGCTTTCTCTACATATTCATTAGCAAACAAGTTAAGAATGCATACAACATAAAACGGGTCATTAAACCCCGATAATAGAGTCATTTTGAAAAGCGTAACTAACTGCAAATTAGTGAAATGCGTAAAAGATCTACGTACCACTTTCATGTTCAGCCATTGGGCATTCTTTGGATCATTCGGATCAAAATCAGATTTCCCTTTTATGAACTGTTGTAATTTTTTATCGCTCTCACGATTCTCGGCGCTCTGAAGCAACTTTTCTAATCCTGTGGGACAAAGAATATTTCCATCCGTGTCGGTGGACCAACCTATTCTGGATGTGATGAAACCCCGCGGATACTGAGCTGAATAATCCTAAGGAACGATTAATTATTTAAACCCCTTTTGAATTTATTAAACTTGGAACACGACTGATAACTGTAGTAGTATTGATTAGTTACCTTTCCCATTATTTCAAAAGGAACTCCACAACCAACGCCACTATTGGAGACCCTCACCACGTCTTCTGAGTTGAACTGATGTCGTTGTGTGTGACACCTGTCTATGGACGTTTTACTGCAAAAAATTCGTTATGATTTATGACACACCTTAATAACTTCATTATATAAACAACCATGCATTGATACCTGTCAGGAAGCTGAACCTCAATATGGTCAACATTAAGTTTCATTGTGGAATCAATTATCTGAATTTCAAGGGATTCAGGCCACTCTTTAATACTGATTGGAATGGAAAGACCCAGAAATCCACTGAAATCAGGCTGAATACTCCTCGATTTTGAAGTATAAACCTTTAAATAAACAGATAAACAGTTATTCATCGCGATAAAGCAAGCAAATATTGCAGAATAACAAAATATTTGAGGCATAACTTTGACCTTACTTCCTTGTCATTAAACCAGATCTTGATTTCAACCTTGAGTTTATGAACCATTTTGCGTCTTTGTTCCTCTTTGTTCGATCTACGTAAATAGATTTTAAGCTTATAATTAATATTATTTAGCGTATACAATTGGTTCGGAAAATCTTGATTTACCCAGTAGGTAGTTGGTTTGTAGCAGAAATGGAAGCATTTTTCAACAACTCTAGCATCAAAATTGGCTCGCCAGGTTGTCTCCTTAATTCGGCATGACTGCCTCGGAAAAAGTAAACATTTAATGAAAAATGGTGAACAATGATGAATGTAAGACCACTTATGTGCTTAATTTACCGTTTCTCAATTGCTTTAATGGTACTTTCAGGATCAAATTTTGGTGGTGGTTTAGGTTTCTTTGCAGAATTTTCATCCCTCAGAGTATCCTCATCATCTGAATCACTTTTACTCTCTTGTGTTGTAGTTTTCCCTAAAAAATGGTTACACACATGACACAACGCAATTGTAATTAATTGATGGCTGTTCGTAAGGGCTAAATTTCAAAACGTACCCTCTACTGATGTACTAAATGTTTTTGACTTCTTTAGCTTCCGTCGTTCTGCTAGAAATTTTTTCATTTCCTCGTTATACGCATTTATTTCAGTCTCGTATGTTTCATCGTATTCTTCTTTTAAATCATTGAACTCCTCTTCAATCGCTTTTTTCCAGACCACCTTATCTTCTCTTGCATCTGTCGGTATTTCCATGATGCTCAGCTTTGGAGTTGTGTTGGTATATCCTGAAAATATGAATTGCATGTAAACCATGCACCCCTTTAAGTATAAAGGATTTTTGAAGACCAAAAGAAGGTACCTTGCTCTCTTCTAAGCGCTTTCAATTCTCTCCAAAGTTCAAGAACAGAGACAAGTGCAGCCCTGTCATCCCAGTAGCCCTGATCTCGTTCCAGACAAGTTCTCTGCATTTCCTTCCGATAATTTTTTATCCGATCCCTTAAATTTTCTATTGATTCTTTAAGCAACTTCCTTTCTGCTGGATTTCCACCTTCTTGGAGTTGAGAAATGGCATTATTGAAGGCTTGTTTCGTGTGGGAGACTGCCTCGCGCAGCGCTTTCAGTTTATTTGTAGCTCTTTCAGTGAGTCGCATGAGATTCCTTGCTGTATATTCAGCAAACACTTCCTCAAGTCGTGCTGATAAAATATGTTCTTTACTAAACAGCGGATGGTGTGTGAATTGAATTGTTCCCAACTCTAAAACCATTTCGTAGGACTGGCGTGGATCAATTTGCAGCTCTTGAAATGGGTCTAATCGGGCCTAAAATGCAATATATGCGTCATTATACTTATCTGTCGTTAATGCATCAGAAAAGAATGCTATCTCACTTTACCCGGACAAATACCACACTCTTCTCAAATTCCAACTGTCTACTTTCATTAGGGACCAACTTAACAGGTTCTGCTCGGTACGGATCAGAGAAACCTATTAGTTTGCCATCCGGTCCGAACCATTCTCTGAAAAATTAAAATTAATGCATCGTTATGTAAATGAATTCAACAGTAGATAAAGAAAATTCTTAGTGTTCTTTCATTACAGCGATTGTTCCTTCAAAAGTCTATTTTCCAGTCGGTTAAGATTTCGAGTTGGTAATTGAAGAGGTTCACCAATGTACAGCCCCTCGTCTTCAGTCACCCTTGCTTCAACATCATCAACCAATTTATCCTGAGAACTTACTGTTCATTTAAACGTTCATTGAGAAAACAAATTACGTAAAATTGAATTATATTCCTCGTAGATAGATAGTTCAATATATTTTGTACTGCATATTAAATCAATCAATTTACCTGATTTTGATGAAGGGTAGTACGTAAGATTACTCCACTTTTCCCATTCCTCTTTTGTCCTCTGTCTTGGTGGCCCAAAAACGAGTACATTCCAAATATTCCTGTTTTCACATAATAATTGCTTCATTAGAAACTGTTTTAGGGCACACTGCGACAAACTATAAATGCTAACTATGAAATCGAACCCGTCAGCAATTCCCTGCCCGAGTAAAAGTTGCGATGACTCTTCTGCCAAAAGGTCAGCCGAGGTCTTTTTTCTTGTCGGAGAACTTTGTCGAATTGTGGATGACTCTGTTTCCGACTCATCTTCATTTTCATTGTTATTTTCAAAATCATCCATTTTGTCCCCTTCCGCAAAATCATTATCTGTATCATTTTCCGTGCTTAAACTTCTTTGACTTCTTCCAGACCGACTTGATCTTCCGGATGCTGAGGTGGGTGGTCGATTTTGTTCATGTTTAGGAGGAGCAGACTTTTTCACTATTAATGGCTTCAGCTTTAAAGGCTTTGGTTTTGAAACAGGTTCATTATCCGAGTCCTCTTCTGACAGGTGTGCATCATTAGTTTTTCGAAGTCTACCACTTTTCTGCTCTTGTTGAGTAGTTCTGGAGAAAGCAGTCTTTTTCGGAGGTTTGCGGCTAGTTTGCGGTGGTGTCGACCTTTCACTTGTGTAGTCATCTTCTTGGTTAAAACTTTCCTGTTCACTGGCACCTCTTGACAATGATTTTACTGTGCTAGCTGGTTTCTCTGAACGCACGAAAAAGTCACCACTTGTAGCCATACCTTTCTTCATTTTAAACGTTTATCGTGTTGAGATAATCCTATCTCAACTTTGTTAGATAAGCAATGTGAACTCCAACTATATTTCAATTTCCGTAGAGTATACATAGACTTGCTAGATGCAATTGGCTATTCAAGTCAAAACACACATGAATGTAAAGCAACAAAAGCATTGATTCCGGATCGCCCTATCAATTTTGTCCAGAGCAGGGTTCCAGTCGAAGTCGAGCCACCTCTTCCTTCCTTCCATCGGATGTGTTATGTGTTGTGCCCATGCAGTCATGGGAACTTTAACAAGCAGCAGAAAGTCCCGACTGGGCATTAGGGGCACAAAAAATGCTCAACACCTGCAACTGCAAGGTTGCATCCCTTCCTTTGTCAACAGGACTAATTACACACTATTAGGAAGCGTTGCATGAACTTGTTCGAAAACTCATCTCATTTCACTAAAATTATGTAAAAGCTTTTCATTCAGTCGTTAATATTTATTTTTCAATCGTACATATGCATGGACTTTCTAAACTGATGAAATGCCAAATTATTTCAACGAATATTCATACATATCTCGGCATAGGATTTCCTACTTGAGCATTGTTTCATGAAATAGCACCACAGCCTTTGATGTTTGCATTGCATTGTTCACTCTCTGTTTGTTCACTCTACCTTGGCCGATAGCACTTTACCTTTAGCATACCTTTTCGTAGCACATTGTTAGACATCTTTACAAGCTTGGTGAATGTTGGACGGACGGTGTTATTGCGTGGAGATTTTAGTAATGGACTTTTGTAACATGCTTTAGTCTTCATCTTCACTTCTCTGAAGTACCACGTTTTTTTCTCATCGGAGCATTAAAATGTGTTGATCACATTACTTTTTAAGTTCCCTTCGGAAATTGTTTCATCGAGAGTTTTGTATTTGAACTAAGGTTTACTATTCATTTAGGGTAAGTTTTGTTAATTTTGTGATGTGTCAAGTGTAAGATTGCATATAAGAATTGTGAATGTAGATAATATAATCTGACTATAGTTTAACTGAAAGTTCCTTTAGCCCGGTGTCCATTTGTTGTAAAATCTAAATTGTTCTTATTTCATTTTCGGATTCCAGCTTTATACATGTTTCGTTTGAACGTATAGACTGTATGCTCAAGGTTATTGTCCCATTCATACACGTACAAGGTCAAAAACCCTAACAAAAACATGAAGAAATAGTAGGTCCAGAGTGTTTCTGAGCACCTCTGGCAGAAACTTGCTTTCAAGGTGATTTTAAATGTTAAAACAGGATTTGTATGGTGAATAGCATTCGCTAAGTATTCATCCATTTCACGCACAAGAATCCTAACTTTTGCTGTAGAAGGGAAAGAGTGTATCAATCATGAATAAAAAATAATATGTTTTGAAGACAAAGCCAATCTGCTGCCAAACTTTACCATGAATCCTCAACTACAAAACTCATGACAAAAAAATCCCATTGCAGTCCCATGAAGATCTTAAATTATTAGACTGAACTTACTGTAAATTAGTGACAATTGTAGGTTCTTGGTGGTCAGTTACATTCACACAAAATAAAACTCACCTCACAATATCCTACGCATAAATCCTATGTTATCCATTACTTTTACCAATTTGCATACATGCATGCAATTAGAACTCTTCCTTCATCATTGTACTTCCGTCAAACATAAATAGGCGTGTGTAGTTGTTACATCACAGTAAAAATGTCGTGTATATGATTATCCTTCCTTCATTTTACGTACGTAAATGTAATATTAGTTGGTACCTTTGTTAATCACAACTAAATCCATCTTGAAGGAATTAGCCACTTAGAATAACGCGTTCAAATATTTACAATTTCCTCAAATTTTAGCAGAGCATCTATTTGTTTTTGTAAGAATACTGTCAACCTGTTCTTTGAGACGTGAAAGATCACCAGCAAACAATGGACCATTTTTGAGTGCAACAAGAGATCAAGTCACAAGTTACGCTATAAACTTCGTTCGTTCGTTGTTTCCATTCATTAACTTTCTTTTTTGTATTGTTCCTATTTTTAATTCAAAACTAACAAGGTAGGCAACTTTTGCCTGGATGTGACATGTTGTAAATTTGTTTTTAATGATGATGGCTAAAATGTAATAAATAAATTGCTTGACAGGGAACAACATTTTTATTCTGATCTCATAGAAAAGTTGTAGGGACAAGCAAACAATTTTTTACCTAAAAGAGGATCCGTATAATTTTCAACTTCCACAACAATTATTTACATTCAGCGTTATGTACATTTTACCCCAATTTAAGGAAGTGATCACTGATAAATTTTCTGTGTTTTTTACATCTAGGAATTGTCAAAATGGGATTCGAAGTGAATATACTCGTTATTATAATTGGAACGATCCTTGTAGGCTATGTATCATGTTACCCCAATTACGTTCCCAACAGTCCAGATGTCTGTAGTAAAATGATTCCAGGTTAGAACTGAGCTCGTAAACCTTTCTGTTGAAATGGCTAATGAAAGGCAGTACATAAAAATTAATTTAACGTTTTAAAATGTGCCTAGGTCATGGACCAAGACCACAGACAACACCTAGTCCATATGAAATTGTTTTAAACAAACAAAGTGTTTTTGGAGGAAACAATCTTCAAGGTATAGACATACTACATTTTGGATCGACGAGATTTAATTAGTTTGTGGTTTGAACCAATCTAATATAACGGCTTTTAATTTCCAGTCGTATTGAAAGGTAAAAATGGGGAGAAATTCAGGGGGTTTTATATACAAGCTAGGGATCAAGACGGCAGCCCAATCGGATTATTTCAAAGTCCGAATGAGAACGAATCCAAAGCTCATACCTGTTTCGGAGTAAAAAATGTAAGATAATCATACTTATTCCACGACCAGGAACTAAATAAGCGAATCTCGAATGCCAATTGCCAATCCTTACAGAATGCAATTCATCACACGAACAGAAATGACAAAGAAAGTGTAACTCTGTACTGGAAAGCACCGGAAGCTTATGTTGGGAAAGTTAAAGTCGTGTAAGTTACAAATTACTTTTAAGTTTGACTGAACTTATTTAGCAAGTTAACAAGACTCTGATCTGATCAGTCTTCTACATCTATTTATTTCAGAGCCACTGTGATACAGGAATTTGATACATATTGGGTCGGCGTCCAAGCCCCAGGATTGGTGACTGTTAGCGTAAGTTCTGAAGATTCATATTAATTAACGACCAGCATAAATTTTCAAAAATGACAGATTTCCAATATTCCGTTATAAAAAATGTGATTGCACTGTAAAATTCTGAACATAACACTTCTTTTCATTAGTTTGCAAATTGAACTTTTGTCTTTTGGAAAGAACGTACAAATTGTCATTTAGTCACATAAATGAGTATATTTTTGGTAAGTAATTGTCGAATGTGTAATTCTGAGTCTATCTTTTGTAGAGCTAGCGCTCTCTTTCAGAGCACGTAGATTCTGTTGACCTGTTGTTCACACATTATAAACTTGGTAAGAGTTTAATTATATTTTATTCAAGTAATCGCTTCGCTTTGTAAAGTATATGCTTTCCTTTGACAAAGATTAGATGCTTCCTTCACACTATGGGGTATTATGAGAAATATGATTATGATGATGATTGCGTGATGTAATGCTTTTTTATTAGCATGTTGATTCAATAACTTTTTATACATTTTTATCATATGTATTTACAGACTAATTCGAGTGACCTCACCTTCGATTTTGTAGAAAAAAGAAAAACGGAATCCGCAGCAGCCGAATCGAAGACGGCAAGAATTTTAAATTACAATCCTTACTCACCTTACTCCCCACTTTCTCCCTGGGACTCAACCAACACATCCTCTTCCGAGTTCTTGCTATCTCAGCCATCAACTGTAATTCATAAGCGACAACTTTTTGGCAATTTTGATTTCCACGGAGGTTTGTATTCCAACAGATTAAAGCCTCTACGACATCCCGTACATGCTCCTATCAATATAGATCACCATCACCTTCCACCACCACCGCCATTTTTTCATAAGAATATACCACACTCAACGGGAGCTTTTCTACAAAATCAATTACCCTTAGAAGACCTACCAAACTTTCATTTTCCGAATAAAGAGCCATACAAACAATTGCCTCCTGGTCCGAAATACCCTCTAATTGATCCCCACTACCCAATTTACAACTCCAAGCCTCTTCATGGAATTAATGACAATTCGTTTCATGTGAAACCCCCAATTCCTCCATTAAACGAGCATCATCATCAATCTCTTCCTCCTTTAAATTTCGCCAATGAAAAGGACAACTACATTCAGAAGCCGTTCGTACATCATAAGCAGCCAACAACAGATCCCTCATACCCGAACACAGGCTATTTTCCGAAAGACATCCTGACGAAACTAACTTCATACATTCCTAATTCGATCTACAATGCAATGACCAAAAATCCATTGTTCAGCATCAACAAAGAAGATGCATACGACCAAGTTTGGAAACCAATTAAAGGAGTTCCACCATCATACAATGAGAATTTTCAGTCCTCAACATCAACCATAATGCCGAAATTTGGCTATTTGATATACAATCCTACGAGTGGAAACCCGTTTTATGTTATACCTGCAGAGAACGAAGAGGATTTTATATCAAAATACATGGCTAGAAGAAATGCTGTTCAGAATGACAGATTTAGTTTTAGAGATAAATATAAAAATTATGAGGAACCCAAATGGATTCATGGACGTTCTGGTAAAATCCAACGTTAGAAAAAGAAGTGATATCCTCCTTGACGTGTTCAATGATCATATCATAAAATCTTAACTATTTTAAAAAGTAAAATATTAAAAGCCATAAATAAAAGAGGAGACGAATGAAAAATACATGTTATTAATGCGGTTTGATTTTATTTTGCGTGATACAATTATTACATAATGTTCTGTCATGAGGATGTACACATACATGTATTTTATAATAACAATCATCTTTCTTAGCCGATGCATTATAGTATTATACTACGTTCAGTTTACCGAATAATCAATAATTTAGCGGATTTATATTCTAATGCTCATATTATTTTTACGTATTTCTCACACCGGCAAAAACTTAAAAATTCGTTCTAAACTGTTAAAACTCTCAAATGTTTTTAGGCTTCCGCTTCAAATTCAGCCAGATTTGACAACATTTACAAAAGAATTATTATTTGCTTTCATTAAGATCGTTAGGTACTTCAAATGTATTTACTTATGTTGCTAAAAATCATCACCGTTGATGGTAGTACATATACGTGTACAATATTTTTAGATACATAATATAATAGTGAACTCTGTAAACAGATTAGTGCAAAGTTGATGCACCAACTTATTATAGTACAGTGAGATTTACATACGTCATAATTCTATTACGCTAAAATGTATTTCAGAGACCGTTATTTTGACTATCTGTGAAAACGAAACATTCCTGCCATAATAATATTGTTTTTCTTGCATAATAAAATTCTACACGTCATAAGTATATGCATGTATAAAATATTTACATTTTTATATAACTAGGCCTCTACACGTACATAAATATTTAGTGGCTAATAAAATCAAATGCATAATAAAATTCGTAACATATTTTTTTCCTATACTATCCTATATTTTTAGATGAAATGCAAAACTCCATTTACGTAGTGCTATTATACAAAGAACGAAATTACATATACAGATAATAATATCATGGAACCGTAAATGTCTATATTTACAGCTTGCTTACATTAGTTACGACAACTTTTAAAACTTTAGCCTTCAATGCATTGCAGACACCGGAAAAAGTCACAGCCAACACGTTGCTTGAGATTTTATTCTACTTCTAAACTAAAAGGGAAAATAACAGATATATCCAAAAGGTTTTCAATGAAACTATATATGACCCATTTACAATATTTTCGTTCTTTACAATGGCAAATAACCAAAACCAATTACTTCTACTAGCGTGATTTTGTTTTATATCAATAGTAAATGCCGTTTTGCTCAGCCCACGCTTCTGACTGTTTTATCTACTTTCCTCTCCTCATATAAAATCCTGTAGCACATCAAAGTTGCTTTACAACATAAAAATTATAGATAAATGCAGCGAAAATTGGTTAGCCTATATATGATGTACATACATTAATACTTTTGTTCTCCGGCAATCGATAACTATAGCGTAGTACATAAACCTGATTATCTTATCCGTAGAATAACTGGGTGGGTATTGGGCACATAAAAACACTAAACTTAAACGTGAGTTATAATCAAACAATAAAAATTATTCAGTGAGTTAAAAGATTTTTTTAAGCGCAATAATAATAATTATTATTTAGCCTGAAAAATCAAGATAATATGTACTACCTGTTATAGTCAAACCTTTTAAAAGTTGCATCTACAGATACGCAACCTGATACTTAACTTAAATGTAATATACAAAAATAAATGGATTCTAATATTGCAAACATATTGAAACGAAGTTGGAGGTTACAGTTTTTACTCGTATATTTAAATGCAACAAAATAACAAAAAATGTCTTTGAAAAAAAGCAACGCAGAGAACTTTAACGCTGGTAATAGACCAACCTTTGAATTCTTAGCTGAATTTTAAGTGATGCCTTTGTTAAATACAGTTTAAATATTGATATTAACGAATCAGACAAGTCATGCAAAGGTCAGATGGACCAATACAGTCATCGTGGCAAAATGCTCCACATTTTCTGCACATAATCATAGCTCTAAGGTCACACACACAGTTTCCACCACTGTCCACAACAATTTGGCTGACTTCATCAACTACGCCTTGAAAATCTTGTTGACTTAACGTCCCTGTCGCACTGGAATTATTGGAGTTTCTTGTAGAAACCACACTAACTCCCAATCTATTGGCATCCAGCACGATGTGCCGTGCTTCACTCGTCACAGTAGCGCCCGACGCATTAATAAGAGCACCTGATCCGCTAACTGAATTAACGCTCGAAACTTTTCCGACCCCGTCAACTGCGTTGAACAAGTCGAAATCCTGACCGGAAACCACGGACCCGATCCCACCATCTCCCCCATTTTGTGTTGTGTCTGGAATACTTATAACAGGAGGCTGACCTGGCTGCGTCGTGGTTATTATTCTAGCTGCCGAGCCAGGTCCAGACCCGTTTAAATTCAAGCTTATCATTTGTTGCTGTTGTTGTTGCTGCTGTTGTTGCGAGGATGGAGGAAGATTACCGTTGTTATTCCAATTAGTATTTGGATTGCTGGTAGTTAGACTAGTAGCATTGTTCGGTAATCCCACATTTAAAACTTGATTAATTGTTTGTTGATGAAGCGCAGAGGAGGCTTGAGACACTTGCACCTGCACTATATTTTGCTGATTATTTATACTAATTGGGTTTAAATTTGAAATGTTTGAAATGGAAATGGGTCCTTGAGAATGGCTGACTTGGATGCTCTGATGGCCAGGAAAGGGCGACGTCGTCATCATTTCATGTTGATGAGGATGCGGGGGACAATTCGGACCACAAAAAGATCCAGGTCCAGTAATTGTTCCGGAGGTATTTTGAACGCGATTTGGTGTCAATGTAAACTGCCTCTGCTGCGGCTGCTGCAATGATGTTCCTGTGGAATGAACTGTCAAAGGCTGCAATCCATTCGGTACGGATTGACCGCTATACAGTACCTATATTAGTTGCAATAACATTAAGCGTCAGTCATCATCACACCAGCTTTACTATTAAAAAATTTAAACGTAAGCAATAAAAAGAGCTGCATTCATACCCTTACTGCTCCGCCTTCTTGAATTTCCAAGGTAGGTAAAACAGATTTTCCAATATGATCTGAACTGGAGATGGGAACACCGCCAGAAGCCATCGAAGTTGGAACTTGAACAGTCATTGAATTGCTTGTTTGCTGAAATGTTTGTGGGCTACAAAATGATATGCTGTTTCCAGTTTGTTGGGGCGAACCCATCAAAATGTTTCCACCCTGATTTGGACTCGGAGATGCACTCGCTGGTCTTGGAGGACCTTTGCCACTCTGGTCATTTAAAATAAATTGACCGTTCGGAGATATCACAATTGATGCTGGGACGGCCAGATTAGTTGGCAAGCCGTTGTTGCCCGTAGCCTGTACAATTATGTACTGTTGTTGCCGCATTCCTTGCGAGTCATTTTGCGAACTAACCACAGTTTGACAAACTCCATTTGATACCGGAACCGAAAAAGACGTTGGTACATTAACAGAACTGTCCACTCTGGATGTGTTTGGTTGTGCTAAACACGATGTGCTATTATTTCCCGGAGCCTGTTAAAACAACATTCATTTA
>JAQGAP010000204.1:0-51956 GCA_034697805.1 Orchesella bifasciata
CGTGTCCGTCTGCTAAAACTGTACCGCTTTGCTACGCCGAAAGAGACGCTCTTCACCTGAGAGCCCTAATTCTTTCAACGTTTTTACAACAAATTCAATATATATAGGTAACAGTTTTATTTTCTTATTCAGTTTAAATTTATTTTCACTCAGACATTTTCACTCAAAACCAAGTTAATGAAATATGGAAACTAGGTTATTTTTATTCTAATGAGTAGCTGTTTAAGACTGAATTTTGAAGAAAAAACTAAAAATTTCACTCGACACTGGAGAAAACTGTATATACGGTAAGTGTATACTTAGTCTTACCGTATACTCATGATCGGCCAAAATGTTAGTGTTATGCAAACAAATATAAATGATTTCGGGCTTTCTAGCTCTAAATGCAATGCTTCCAACATTTCTTGTGTGTAAAATTGGGATATAATGCTATGTGGCTATTTCATGTATCAAGAAAATGTACTTTAATTACGTGATTTGTAATTTTATTACAAATTAAATTACTGTAATTCAAATTACTAACATCTCTGGCAAACGGGCATAATAAAACAGATGTGCATTCGTAGGTTAATATTTGATGTTATGAATGATTCGTAGATCTTGAGTTTCATACTTGGAGCAAATGAGAAATATGTTCTTGCTCGCTCGTGATGATGATGATGATGATGATTGATAGTGAACTGATTTGCTGCTGCAGATTGACTATGGCATTTTCACGACATGACACGATAAAGTCTAAAAAATGCTAGTAAAAAAGGAGAAAAGAAAGATTTTGAAACCCCACGATTTCCTTTTTCATTATAATTGGAAACTTCTAGTGGTAAAGTTAAATCTACGATCTACGAACCCATCAAACCCGCGTATCGACCGGTTGTGGGGAATATTATTTAAATGAATATTTAAAGTATTTAATTGGGTCAGGTAGGAGATAAATCACAACAGAAATTAGTTTGGTGATCAAAACACGAAAACAATACTAATGAAATCTGATGTTTCAACAAGAATGGAAGGAAGTGTTACAATACTCAGCGTTTTAATAAATTGATAATTTTTGTTAAGATCAACTGACAATAAATTAGCTTACAGTCCAGGCCTCATAATTAACTGGTTCTTGACTTCACAACAAAGAAGGTTGTTCGTTGCAAGCAGAACCGAAGTAGTGCTGGAGCCCTTCCTTTATCAGCAACGTGAAATGCTCCAATATGGATTTTTAAAGGCTGTAACGACCTTACATATCTTCTTAAAACCCCATCCCTACACAACGACCATTTTCTCACGGATCTCAATAACGACTTGGAATTGGTCAAACTACCACTTGCAACATGAAGCAAAAGGAAAATATACAGGATGATTTGAATGGTGAAAGCAATGCTGATATTGTAGGCAATCGCTGGGATCTTCCCATTTGAGTCAATCATGATGTATAAGCCCGAAATTATAATCACAGAACCTGCAGATTGCGCCTGGGGTAAGATGAACGTTTGGCTAGCCAAATTAATGAGTCGAATGAACAGCTCACATTTTTTGTACCAGAAAAGAACCTTCCAGCGTCTTTCAGAGTTCTTGAAAGTTGTGAATTTGCATATGTGTCTAGAATTCAGAAATTACATATTTTTTAGCCAGACAAATCTAATTTTAAACTCACAAATTGGTTTACACTAAGGCTCATACTTGAGGTAGGTGAGCTGCTTGTTTATGATCTGGATTGCTGCTGTAAAAAGGATTGTGGGGTAACCTCCCAGCGGAGCCAGAACGGCAATTAAAAATCCTTCCACCGCAAACGAGCCTAACTGTAAAACAGAATGGGAACAAGCTTGTGGGTAAACCAGGAGAAACACTATTGAGGAAATGTGTTGGCAGGGGAATACAAAGGTGACCAATGCCAATGTTGGCGCGATGGCATAAAGAGCTAATATCACCACTGCTATGCAAGAGTCCATGGGAATTCCCTTCCTAATTTTGGGAAGCAAGTACTTCCATTCTGCGGTATTACAAAATAACATGTAATAATTTATTAGAAAAAAAAAAGAATTAAAAAACTTACAACTTACCGTCAGTTTCTCGCCTCCCAAAGTTTCCAACACAGCAATAAAGCTGACAAAAATTATGCACTGTAGAGCGACCGTGTGGGATTAATGCTAGAGCGGAAAGATGGATGGTTGCAAACACAGCTCTTAGAAATAAAATTACGAGAGATTCTTTCCTGAACAGCAGAGCGTAAGTGTGAAGACAACTGGATGCAAGATACGTGAGGAAGAATAGTCTAGACACTAAATCACATCTGCGGAGTACTACCGTTTGGCTGCTAACACGAAATCTTTCCGACTCTTCATCCCATTCCAGAGGAGTAAGGGAAATTTGGTATAAAATGTTTGTCAATTTTTTCATAATACTCAAGCTCAGTTTGGAAACCATTTTTTGAGCAAAAAACGACCAAATGTTTGATGTGCAAAGGATTTTAATGTGCAATGTCCAGGTTCACAAGATAGAATGGCTGGAGAAGGTTAAAAGCTTATTTACTTGGACTAAATTAAGTTTAATCGACAAGACATATCTGGGTTTCCTGGTGTTGTGATCTGGAAGCGAAAGAAATAAGTAATAATGGAATATGAAACAAATTTTAAATTAAAATATTTGTAAACTGATTGCAAGTGAGAATATTTAATGCTGTACCAAGAATTAAAAACGGCCAGGTTTTAATTTCACGTTTCCACAAAAGCTAACACCGTATTACATAGCTGAATGTAATCAGCAAGTCATGTTTCTACTGAGTTTTGTCTTCTCTCCTGGCCACATTCGTTAACCAATTTAGCAAAAATTGGCACATACATATGTAGTACACCTTTAAAATACTCCAGTGAATACTTTTAAGCCAAATCGGTCACGCGTTTTAAAAGTTATGCACGCGCAAATACAAAAAGTCTATAAATAGTTACAATAGATTTAAATGAAATCTACAAATTTATGGAGTTTTAAGCACATGAAATGATCATAATGTCATGGAATTGTAAATGCGCTATTAATGTCATAAAATAGTAAATACGCAATTAATGTCACGAAATGGTCTTAATGTTATGGAATAGTAAATACATAATTAATGTCATGAAATGGTAAATACGCAATTAATGTCAGTCATTCAGCTACGTAACTCAGTCCACTTACGTGGCTTTTATTTACAACCATTCGGTATTCAGTATGAATTATTGGTGAATTGTGGTAAAAACAAATATCGACAAAAGTAACAAAATTATATAGAAATGTTGATGTTTAGAGCTAAGTTTTCAAAATGTTTTGTTTATTCCTCCACGAGCGAAGTAAGCTTTTGGGTTGCTTGTCATAATTAAATTGACTACTAATATTGAATATAATGATAATATAATATAATGATATGACAATATATGTTTATAAATTCATACTAAAAGTCAAGCTGATCTTGACTAAACAATAAAGAATATTGTGCGTTACAAATAAAGCTAAGTGGATTAAACCTATATAATGAATATATATATATATATATCAATTTACTTCCTAATCCAAAATTTAAGATATGCACTAATCTACTTTGTTCCAATTTAGCTAACGAATTGAAAAAAAAATCGTGCAGACCATTTGCAAGCAACTGAACAAGTCTTTTAAACAAAACTCAGCATAATATACAGTCTAGAGTATAATAGTATCTTTAAGTTGCAATGGCTTCTGACTACAGCACTTGGGCAACAAAATATGTGTCTTGAGAAGCTATTGTAGGGAACAATTGTAGCAATTTTCTACCTCCATAAACTGCTGCAGTAGGTGTAACACGGGTAGGAACCGAACAATTGTGATTTTGCCTTCCTAAAAAATTTTCGAAACCATGACGTATCCAGGCTACCAACTAGCTTCAGTCAATTAGCCAGTTCTTGATTTCACAACAAAGAAAGTAGTTCGCTGTAAGCAAAACCGAATTAGAGCAGGCGCTCTTCCTTTATCTGCGGCATGAAACGGTCCGATGTACGATTTTACTGGTCGTAGTGTTCTTACATACTTTCTCAGTATGCCGTCTCTGCACAATGGCCATTTCTTGACCGAGCCCAGAAAGGATTTCGAAACAGTCAGGCTGACACTAGCGACATGAAGCAACACGAAAATATACAGGGTGATTTGGATGGTGAGTACAATGCAAATATTGTAGGCAACCGGTGAAACCTTCCCATTTGCACTAATTGCTATATACAGCCCCGCAATTATTACTACTGATCCTGCTGATTGCGCTTGCGGCAAGATAAACATGTTGGCCAAATTGATAAGGTGGTTGAACAGTTCGCATTTTTTGTACCAAATAAGAATGCACCAGCGTATTTTAAAGTTCATGGAAACTGTAAACTTGCTTAGGCGCCTGAAAATTACGTACATGGCATTTCCTCAGAATTAGAAAGATTTTAAACGCACACGTATTTAGTAAATGAAATTCTCATACTTAAGGGATGAAAGCTGGCTATTCAGCATCTGCATGGAGGCTGTGAACAGGATGACCTGGTAGCCCAACAGTGTACACGGAATGGCAATCAACAAGGCTTCAGTGATATACGAACCCAGTTGAAACCCAAGATTGTGACATATTCTTGGATAAATGAATCTAAAAGCGATTGACGAAACCTGTTGGCACGGTAGTACAAATGTAAACGTTGATAAGGCCAATGGAACGGCGCATAGGGCAAGAACCAGAATCACCGAAATACAAGAATCCATGGGGATCTCCCTCTTCTTTCTTGGAAGCAGGTAGCCCAATTCTGCAGATTATCAAAATAAGTTAATTTTACTCTTCTAAAAAATCAAAAATCGTTTTAACTTGCCTTCCGTTTCTCGCCTTCCAAAGTTTCCAACGCAGCTAAAAAGCTGGCAAAAGTTGTGCACAGTAGACCAACTGTGTGTGATTAATCCTGCAGCAGAAACATGGCTGGTTGCAAACACAGCTCTCAGAAATAAAAATACGAGGTGTTCCTTGCCAAACATAATGGCGTAAGAGTGGAGACATGTTGACGCCAGATATATAACAAATAATAGCCCAGAAACGACGTACCGTCTTCGTTCCACGGAATGTCTTTCGCTAACGTGAAACTTTTTTGACTTCTCATCCCATTTCAGAGGAGTAAGCAATAGTTTAAAACAAATGTTTGACAGCGTTTTCATAATCTTTAAGCTCAGTTTTGAAACCATTTTTGATCTATAGAATCGAATAGTGCAAAGGTGGAAATACGTCTGAATGACACCAGGAACGCAAATGATAAACTTATTTAGGAAAAAGGGTTCATTATAACATGGCTGGATTTAGACATCCCTTTTCATGTACGTTTTTTGGATATTTGTAAACGTTGAAGACTCTACCATTTGTTTACTTTCCTTTATATATTCAACGGTATTAAAAATTCTTTTGGAAATTTTGTATGAAGTTCAATTTATCGTTTATTCATGTATCTAAATAAGGGTGGATATCCCTTTTCATGCTTCCACTCACCTTGTTATTGTAAATAACATAAATTATTTAATTGTACATATTTAAATATTATGTTACCCTTGAAATCCACATTTTCGAAATTTTAGAACATAGCAAAAGTTATTTCGAAATTTGGTCAGTGAATTGAACTTGAATGCATAATTTGGGGAAAATTCTAATAAATAATATGGAACATTGCAAAAGCAGCTTAGAAAATTTGAACAATTTTGCCAATCTGAACTATATTCATTCATCCTGAAAATGTAATACAAATCCTATGAAGTAAGCCAAAAATGCAAATGTTCGAGAGTTGGAACAATGCAGCTATTGTTGATATAGATTGACAACCAGGGAAATCTTTCTGCTTTCAGTTATAAGCTGGAACGTGTTACTTGTGCATGGGGTTAAATTTGAGTCAAAACCGAAACAAAAAGTAAATTAGTTATTCGTTTGAACTGGAGCTGTGAAAAGGATTATATTGCACACTGCCACAAAAACTTGTGAAGCCGGCCAACCACCATTTTTAACTATTTTTCCACAAATTTTCAATGTCAGTTTTTACAAATGATTTTCACGTCACATTACTCAGTTTTTGTGCTTTGTTATGCTATTGAGGGGTCTCAATTCATATATGGTTATATTGTATAGTCCATAACAATGAAAAATATTGTAAAACGATCTTGGTTTTGAGAAAACGTTTGTTTTTAACAGCACAAAGAGATCGGATTGTCCCAAGAGAATATGAGCTCTGCACCTTTTTCTGCATAGAAAACTGTCAAACCCAATGAACTAAACTGACTCTAGAAAAATTGAGTGATTTGTTCGTTTTCATTAATTATGCACAATAAATTGGAATTAGAATTCAATCATTCGCCTAGAAATACATATTTACATATAATAATTTATGTTATATTCGTAAAGTGAAAATTTATCTAGAAGCACTCTGGTAATATTTATGAAAGTGAGAAAATGTCACTCAGAAATAAAGACCAAACTCGTCCAAAACATTATTGCGTTGGAATTCAGACATATGGAATAATATTTGTTCACGGTAACACGAAATTATTCCGATAGCAAATTGAGAGAAATTTTCTATTAAATATTTGCTCTTAAACTGTTTTCCACCAAACAGTGAGCAGTGGAATATGACAAAGATAAATTAATAATGACAACCTCAATTCATTTTCATGCTTCCTTTCAATTCGTTTTGCATTAAAGGTTGGAACCTCCATCCTTTTTAGCTTATTTGCACATCGCACAATCTTATTTCTCGGAAAATATGATTGTAATGCTAAGAAAGTGTAATAGGAGTTTTAATTAAAACGATAGAAGTAGGTAGGCTGCGACAACAGTAGTTCTGAAACTGACTAAAGTTGTTCATTCCATGTAGTTAAAATGGCCAAAATATGTTGTTAAATATATAGGAAAAATTTGCAAAAAATGTACTAAAAATTAAGTATTTGGCTGAGATTGACTTTAAAAATAGCTTTTCTTACATAAATCAACCCTAAAGTCAACCTTCTTTAATAATAAGAGCAGTTTGGGAGTTCAAATATGGAAAATTTGGTAGTATTGTGCCCTAACCAAACACAAAATCATGAAAAAACTGCAAAAATTAACAAAATAACGACCAAAATCTAGAAAAATCGCAATATATGTAAATACATATGTAGAAATTCTTCAAACATGTAAAAAATGAAATTACAGCATGGGCTTTAAATGACCTATGTGTGACCAAACATACGCATGCAAAGTTTGGTTTCAATCAGGTAACGCCGGAGAAATATGTATTTACATGGATTGAACAAATCTAGAGCTGACAAATTATATACCTTTCACAAGGTTTGAGAGATTTTTTTAGAGATTGAGCTTCTTTCTAGTGAGCAAAACATATTGAACAATGACTAATGACAGCTCATATAATCACTAATGCTGATAATTTTAATGTCGTGCTCAACGAACTACTTCAAGAAAAGTTGGAAAGCTTGTTCGTTGAAAATAAAACATGTATCAGCGTTCAAATTTTGTCAACGGGAAATAAATATAATAATATGATTATGTAACCTTTATTTTAACCTCTTTGTTAAACCTGACACAAAACAAGGATGAAATACAATTTATATATTATAGTAAGAAATATAAGAATAATCATGTGAAGTAGACGTTGACAGGATTATATGTTCAAGTCATGATTCATGCAAGATTCTCATGTCATGTGGGCACATGACAAGACAGAAATGAAACATGAAATTATCAGTACATGCATGCTACATGATTTACTGTCTAATTAAAGGTAATATACGGGACACGACATATATAGACTATGTTGCCAATGTAATTGTAATACAGACAAAATTACTAAACGTACACAATTTAGTGGTTACTTCATTACAAATAGACTTGTAATAGTGAAAAGTGTTCTTAAAATATAAAATATTATACCTAGATTTTTAAAATCTACTCATCCTGTGAGATTACTAAATTTTGAAATAAATCTAGTCCAAATAGAGCAAGAAGTTTCCATATCTTGCCCTATTGGTTTCTTAAAAAATTACTACTCATAATGTTGCATCTTGTAGTATTTTTACTACCAAAAGACCTGCCAGAACACCTATTGCAGCAGTAAAAGGTCTACTAGGCGTTTAAGGCAAAAGTCCTCCAAATTCAAGGCTGTGTCCTTCTCAACAAAGTTTACGGCCCCGATTTCAACCTTGAGAACGGGAAATGATCTTATGACCTTTCTTGAACGCTTATCTAGCATAAAAGTCTTCTCTTTCTTCAGCATTTGCAGTACCCGGAGAGACCATTCGTATGGTTCTGAACCCACTCCAAATAATATCACAATGGCCCCTATAGCATCCATAGTAAATACGAAAAAAGCCACCGGTTGGACGGCAGGGATCGCTTCCGATGTTGATGTAAAACATCGGATTGTAATGTATGTCATCAATATTTGCACAAAACACAACGCCCACATGATGTGCAGCAGAATGTTTCGATGAATGGAGTTATACAGAGCGCTCAGTATTTGAATTTCTCGGTAGAACATTATTGCTCCTTGCTGATTCTCGTAATTTCTGGCAAACTGCTTGATGATTACACGAATGCTCATTATTCCAAGTAAAACTTGCACTAGTTGGATCCAGTCCTGGGTAGTAATGACTAAGAATGTAAAGGAGTTTGCAATTCCAATTACTGCTTTTAGTCCAAAATGCCAAAATGTTGTCCAGTAGTGCTCTACGTATAACCCATTCAAGTTGCAAATGGTTGTGGGTGTTATATAGTGGAACAAATTGACAGGTTGGCATGGCATCAATGCGGCGCCAATTCCCCAGAGAATGCACATTAGTGGCAATGGTCTCCTGACGCATTCGCAGAATATCGTGACACCCTTGAGGCAACTGTCTTCGTTAAAAGCGCTCTTGTTTTTGAACCGTTTTTCAGCCAGTTTGATGTTGTTAAATAGATTGACGATAGTTCCGTAGTGAGTTCTCATTGTCCAGCTTCCGTGCACGCCAAAAAAGAATATAATGGACAGGAAAATTTGAATGCATTTAATAGTAATGTTTTCCGAGACCCCCGCTGATAACAGTTTAGAAAAACCCAGTAAGCATATGTAAACAGAAACGGATTTGTAGATAATTGACTGACTGATACTTGTTGGCTCAAAAAATCCCGACTTTTCATTGTACTTGAACGGAAACCCGGGAATGAATGAGTCTAATCGTATTGCGTTTGTGTATGTTTGAGAAAGCGTTTGAGAGAACATTTTTAGAAAATTTTGTACGGACGAAAATGTGTTTCTACATTTGTCGAAAGGCTTACGACAAACTGAAGCAAACTTTAGTTGATCTACGTGCGGTAAGATTTTTTCATTTCGAAATTTAGTCACGAAATTATACTGATTTTGGATTTTGGGTTGCTTTCGAGATCCTATCAATTTGATATTCTATAGGCTGTCTGCTATTTTTAATCCATCTGCTTATTTACAGTTTATACAAACCCAACAGGAAGGAATATTTGTTTAATTACAAATGTTCTTTAGTGCTGATAAAGTTGTGGAACGTCACACTTCTAATTTTAAGTTGATGTAAAGATTGTATTAATTAATTTAACGGAAGATTCTGTCTGGGATTAGCACACATATTTAAAATGTCGGATTAAAAATTGAGAAAGCCCATGAGCGTTATTCTATATTGTTTTTAATTTAAGATATTAATATTGTTATATATAATCTATTTTTTTTCTGCCTTCAAGGCTAATTTAATTCTTCCCAGTGCTCATTATTCCCAAAAGAATTTGCACGATTTGCAATCCATTCCAGGTAGTGATAACGTACATTGTGAAGCAGTTTGCGATTCCAATTCCAGCTTGTAATCCAAAATACCAAACTGTTGTCCAATGGTTTTCTACAAACAATCCGTTCCAGTTGCAGAGGGATGAGGGTGTCATGAAGTGCAACAGATTGACCGGTTGACATGGAATCAACATGGCACCAATTCCCCAGAGAAGGCTGAGAACTGGTAGCGGCTTCGTGATCCATTCGGAGAATATCGTGACAGCTCTGAGGTACTGATCGTCATAAAATCCTCTCTGCATGGTTTTTGCCCGTTTTTTCATCAGCTGGAAACTGTTGAAAAGATTGACAATAGTTCCGAAATCAGTTATTGTTGTCCAGTTTGCGTGAGCACCAAAAATGCATACAACACATAGGAATATTTGGAGGCATTTGATGGTTATATGTTGGCTTGTTCCGGAAACTAGCAGTGATATTAACATGGAAAATCCCAGTAAGCCCATGTAAACGGAAACGGATGTGTGAATCAATAAGTGACCATTTTTGGTGGGTTCTAGACGCTCAGAATTTTCATTATATTTGAATGGGAATCCGGGAATGAAAGAAGCAAATCGTATTGACTTTGCGTATGTTTGAAGGAGTGTTTGAGAAAACATTTTAAGAAAATATTGTAGGAAAAGAAACGTGTGTCTGCCTCATATAAATACTTGACACAAATTGATGAGAACTTTATTTTTTTCAAGTGTGGTCTTAGGTTTTCTAAACAAATAATTATAATTTGGGTGTTTTGGTTTTCTTGGGAGGTGCTGTCAATTTTATTTCATTAATATTTCTCCGGTCTTATCTAACATCCACGGTTTAAATTTTGAATTTAAAGCGAACCCAACATAGGAGAATAATTGTTTAATTGCGAAGTATTTGGTGGTGCTGATAAAATCGTGGAACGCTTTTCATTCCATTTCAAGTCGGCCACATTCTTTACAAAGTTGATATACAGATAATGTATAAAATAAGCAATTAAAATTTAAAATTAATAAACTCAAATACACCCACACAATGGGAAAATGTGGTAAATCGAAAGTAAGCAAGAAAATCAATGTCATTTTGATAAATGTAAAATTTAAACTTAATTGAACTGGATAGTGGTCGATCTATAGGATTTAGTTAAATGGCACCAATGTTTCTTGAGTAAGAATTGAATATGAACACACAAACGATTTCTTGTCTTTGTGCCAATTATTTAATTAATTTCGTAATGAACTTATAAATATTTCGTAAAATTTAAGTTTAATGCTACTGATAGTTGGGAAGGAAAGGCAAAATGAGTAAGCAAATCCCAAGTCTGTAATTTGCAAGCGAACGGAAGATTTTATCAGACAAGGAATTACAAAATTAATTATCACAATTCATATGACTAATCTGCGACGTTAAAATTGCTTAAGTTTTATAAGCACGCAAACTTTCTTATAACACAAGGTACCACTTGATTTGAAAACATAACGAATAAATAAATCAGTTTCATGTTAATTATTTTTTACAGAAATGAGATTTTTATAGATTTAAATACTGTAAATACTATCCTAGGCAATAACAACTTGAATATTTACCTTACACGTATACACATATAACTTTTATATGTTATTAAAACGTTACTGCCAAGATATTTATTTATGTCAAAAATTGTTTTCACTTTTTGTCGCTGACATGTAGACAGTTAGACAGGCAGCTCTGTTCCTAACCCTATCAAAGGATCCCACCCAATCCAATTTAAAATAAATTTGGCAAACAGGAATGTAGATAACAAGCAACTTGACAGGACATTTGACCTTAAAACTGTTTAAGACGCCGTTTCTCAACATTTTGCACTTTACACCTAATAGAGGGCGAAGGCCATACCTGAGTCAAATATAAACAACCCGGTTGACTTGAGCTGGAGCTTAGCTTTCGATTGATATAGCACATGATATGCCTTACGCTTGAAAACTAAAGCTCGTGTCTTTTGACCCTGAAGGCTCACTCCGATTCGACCCATGTTTGAACTTAACAATTGTACTGACATAAGCTATCTATTAGTGAAAACAGAATTGGAAAAAGTCATCGGAAGTTATCGTGCCTCTCACAGACACATACACACAAACAAAAATATCCACATGGATAGACGGATAGAAATACGAAAAAGATTAACTACCAACAAGTTGCTGGTTAATAAAGCCTACAAAAAAGTAGTGGCAAACCTTCACTATATGTATATGCTATAATTGAAATGAAATAACAGAAACCTTTCGCAGCATTTGCATAAGTGATTTTTACTAATTTCAGTCAATATTTGAATCAAACACATCTTATTTACAGCTCACACAAATGCATGTATTTGATGAATTTACATTAAGATTAATAACAGAATGTAAAGTAGAGAGTAAATCATGTCCGTTTAAGCGCAATTGTTGCATGTTTCTTGTCAAAGGTGTCGAAAGTATAAGTAAGTGGTAGCAGTGTTGTCTCAACAGGTAAATTGCAAGTCGAAGGATTTAGCCGAAGATTCTTTACACAGTCCCTATTTTATGAAAAGTAATTTGAAGTTATTATTAAGTTGATCATTTTCTTTGCTATTAGTCAGTTCTTGACTTAACAACCAAGAAGATTGTCCGTTGCAAACAAAATCGAAGTAATGCTGGAGCCCTTTCTTTGTTAGCAACATGAAATGATCCTATGTGTATTCTCAAAGGTTGCAACGACCTTATGTATCTTCTAAACACTCCATCTCTACACAACGGCCATTTTCTTACGGATCTCAGGAAGGATTTGGACGTAGTCAAACCACCGCTTGCGACGTGAAGCACAACGAAAGTATATAGAGTTACTTGGATCGTGAGAACGATACACATATTGTAGGCGACGGCTGGAATCTTTCCATGTCCAGTTAAAATCATGTATAAACCAGCAATCGTGAAACTGGCACCTGCTGCTTGTGCCTGGGGTAAAATGAACATTTGGCTGGCCAAATTTATAAGACGAGTTAACAGCTCGCATTTTTTGTACCAGAAAAGAATCTTACATCGCCCGTCAAAGGTTTTCGTACTTGCGCATTTGCTCAGCAATCTATTTTTAAAAAACGGATTAACATTAAACAAAACGTACAAAAAACGAAATAAAATATGGAGCTTCATACTTGAGGAAATAGAGATGCTTGTTCATAAGCTGGATTGACGCTGTGTAGATAATCACGTTGTAACTGACGAGTATAATTGGAATAGCAATCAGCACCGCTTCCACTATATACGAGCCAAATTGGAGAGCTAAACTGGAGCAAAGGTTTGGATAAAGTAGCTGAAAAACTATTGTTGAAACTTGTTGGCAAGGAAGTACAAATGTGATCGTGGCCACAGCTAATGGAACGGTAAATAGGATAACTGTCATGACTATTGCGATACAAGAATCCATGGGAATCCCTTTAGTATTCTTGTGTAGAAGACGTCTCCATTCTGGAACAAATCCAACAGCTTAATTTTTGCATCCAAAATAGACCTGAATCATTGAAAACTCACCTTGAGTTTCCTTTCTTCCAAAGACCCCAATGCAGCTAAAAAGTTGACAAAATTCATGTGCAGTGGAATGAGCGTATAGAGTTGCCCAGAAGCTGGATATGCTGATGGTTAGAAAAGTCGTTTTGATTATCAAAACCACCAGGGACAACTTTCCGAGTAAAAGGGTGTAGGTGAGCTGACATGTGGATACAAAATAAATACACATCAAGAGTCCCGTACAAAGATTCCATTTGCGTAGGACAGCTTTCCTGCGACTCACCCGAAAGCTCTGCAGTTTCTTATCCCATCGCAGTGGACTGAGAGAAAATGTGAATAAAATGTTGGTCAAAATTTTTAATATGTTTAAACTCACTTCGGAAACCATTTTTGCAACTAAAGTCTAGCAACACAGACTAGAAAATGAATGCTTGCAAAATCATTCCATTCTAATATTGCTGGAAAGGGGGAAGTCTACACCTTTCATCAAATCTTTTCCTGAAAAGTTGAGAAGTTTGTCAGTTTTTAATTAATCCTGAAAGTCACTTCAATCTGACATGAAATCATTCTTCTGAAAACACATACTTACGAATTAATATATGTTTTATTTGTATATACCAGAAACAGTTGCAGAAGTCTTGTTATACGTATCTATTATTATGAAAACCTGTCAATCAAAAATAAAAATAAAACATTTCCTCAAACATATTTGCGTTGGAGTTTCAATTTAATGGATAATCAGATAAGGAGGAAAGTATATTTTAGAAACGAAATCCAGTCAGAGTAGTTTGAAATTGTTGCGAACTCCCATTCAAATAGCAAATTGAGAGAAGTTTCAAATACAATATTTGTTTTTAAGCTATTTTTTTCCCAAAAACTACCGACATAAAGAATACTGATGAAAATGTTATGGATAAAGTCAATCATTTTATTATGGTTTTAATTATTTTTCATGCTTCCTTCCAACTCGTCTTGTTTTAAATGTTTGAACTCAACCCTTTTCCGCTTATTTTCATACAGTATCGAAATATTATTTGAATTCTAATAAAATGTGATAGGAGTTTCAATTAAAATGGCTAAAGAAGTAGTGGGTGTGACAGTAGAAGAATATTTTATTGTTTGGACTATTTTGGTTTTGCTTATTCATCTTAACGATACTTTACGATTCTTTGGGTATTACCGATGATTGATGTATGATTGGTTTGGGTATAGTGATTGAATGACATGTCAATCTGGGGTGGTGTGTTACATACTGGGGGTGTGGGGAAGGTTTGAATGTACTATGTGGAGTGTTATATAGTATTAATGGATGTGTGTTGTAGTATTTTGTATAAATATGGGGTTGTGTGGCTTTTTGTTATAGTTAAATGAAAGTGTATTGGTCCGTCTTGTGTAACATCGGTATAGTGTGGCTTTAAATTAGAGAACTGCGAGTCTGATATGACGTTTTGTTGTGATGTGGCTGTAGCTTGTAAATATATGGCAGTTGAAATGAATACAGATATGAAGAATGACCGAATAAAGTCTCATATTGCTTCGGTTGTCTCAAAAGTGTATTTGCCAACACCAAACCAATTTACTATAATATTGGCACATTGTATTAGTTTAAAAGGTCGTGATATATATATGAAACACTGTGAGAAGCAATTTGAATAACGGTTGTAGGATTGGAACTCGCATCACTATTCATTTCATGCTAGCACACTGTAATTATAACCAGCTGTGCTCTGCTCTGTAATACTTCGTTTTAGCTTATACCGGCTTAGCTGAATGCAAAAGGCATAACATTGCAGGCGCAGTTGTGTAATAATGTGTAGTTCTACATTGATCTGAGACGTGATACACTTTAATGGACCCGCATTATTTATCACATTAAACAACAAGAAACTTTCAACCAAACTACATTATTATAAATAATGTGAACAGATGTGGCTGACTAATGACTAAAACGGACACAATACTTTAAAAAGAACACAATGGTATAAAGAAAACACAATGCCACTAATCATGCGACTTTCCACTCAGCTTCACTTCCTTTTTTTAGTCTGTCACCTTATTGGCGTACTAAATTTCACTGGTGGCATGGGAGGTTCTACTCGAAGTGGGGATGGATTTGGTATTGGCGATAATGAGTGGTCCCGATAATCTCTCTGATTGTGGTCGCCTCGGAGTCGATTGCAGCGGTTGTCTGGGTGGTTCCCAATGGTGTTTCTTTCCGATAATTTTGAAGAAACGGAGATCCAAACACAACATTCATATAGTAAACCGCAATGGAAATGTGGGGTAGCTGCAACACACATGGCACAATATTAATCCATATAAGGAACATCCATCTTACAATGCTTTACTATCGTATAGCATAATAAAAGGGCAATGGAGTGAAGAAAGATGAACAAGTGGAAATTGCTGGTTTCAACGCGGCAGCAAGAGAATGCAAAGTACATGCAGGGTATGAACTGAAAACTAAATTTAAAATTATTTACTACCAAAGTGAGTCAAATTATTTTATGGGCAGTGCACGACATAATAATATCAATCTATTTTTCAACAGAACATGCAAAACGCTACACGGCGTACCAAAAGAGAGACTGCTCTTCCGGAAAAGGAGTTGGCTAAGATCTTGAGATCAATTCCATCAACATCCCGACTTCCCCATATGCTAGTCTCCGATTAAATTCAAATGTGTCAACAGGTCAACTCATTCTACTCTCAAGCTCTTGCTAAATTTTATCAGTTAATCCCTTCAAGGTAGGAAAACTGATGCGCAAACGTTAATGCTGCGAGACTTGCTATGGTATCCTCTTTGTTTCTATGAAGAGAAATGACAGGTTTTGAGTTCAATATCTTTTGTCTTCAAATTATTCAAATTTATGCATTCTGTTTAGCTGTAGATGATGATGATGAGACAAAGTATGTGTTAGATCATGATAAACAATGAATATTTTGACACGTTCAGCGCATGATTGCAAATTTGTAATAGTAAATGATGATTGATGAGATTAAATAAAGACTTTTCGATACATGTTTGACATTTTGACTGATTTTTATAAATTTCATAAACACTGTATATTTAATACTCCGAAGGCTACGAAACATAACAAAATAGCTTCTTTCAGCTTCAATTTACTATCACGAGTATTCATTTTATGTTTGTTCAGTTCTATACGCCATTAAGACCCGTTTACCCCAAATTTTACACCATCTGCATGCTGCATAACTACACTTAGTATCCGTTGTACAATTTACTCGAGATTTTGGGTATGCTTTATGAAATATACGACAATGTCAAAATGTGACATGGCAATATTCGTAAACGCATATTATGCTAACTGCAAAAGCAACTGTCTATCAAAGTGTGACTATTGTTGGATTTCCAATTCTTTCTTCCCGTTTTGACAAATTTCACTAATTTTGCATCTTTTGATGCCACCAACCCTGCATATTATGCAGTTTATAAAGTCCAGAAAAAAGATTTTATCAATAAGAGGCATCAATCCATCCAGGCAACTCAAAAGATGGAAGTGGCAACTTCTCGAGCGTGGTCCTTCATCAAATCATCAAATGTTGAATAATTTAGTAAAACCTACGCATTAAGATCTGAAAATCGGTATCCAGCCATTTTAAACTAGAACACCCTAGTGGACACAACTCGCCAACTAAAAGACCAATGCGCAGTTGCATTGCTTTATACACTGTCTTCCCTTTGATAAAATTTGAATCATATAATACTTCCTGTGATTTTGAAAAAGTCAGCAAACCAACCAGAAAATCGTGTTTGTTTGATCTGCTCAATGTTACGCCAGCTTTAGAGTTCATTTACGTAATTGGGCTGAGTAATAAATCGAACCAGAATGCCAACTATTCAAATATTTTGCGAATGTCCGGTTTTGATTGTTTAAAAGACGTACGATGCCAGGAAACCTTTTTGAATGAAAATATCAAGGCCTTGACATATAATATTTCCATTTCATCTGGTTTTTTGCATTGGTAAAATAGGAGCCAGTCAAAAATCCCAATTTTTCCATAAAAACGGTAATTGCAGGCAAATTTGACGCTGCACCAACCCATTTATTCTCCGCATGATACAATCTGCTGTAAAACCGAAATAATAGTAAAAATGAGTGTAAAAATGCACGATTATTAGTGCAAACTGACTTACTCCTCTTGCGATAAATCTAGCATGTTTTGAAATACGGGTATGCAGGAGTCTCTCCTAAATGAATACACCAAATAAACTGTTGGTAAAAAGTATGCAAAATTACGTATTCTGTTTCAACTATGGCATACCTTGGAATTAGTGACCTTGTCACTACAGCATCTGAACGAATATTTATCTGCTCCACTGTGCATAACCTGTCAACACGAAAGTAAAACCTCTACTAAGCAAGCTAGACAACAAATGTGTATGAGTATATCAAGATGCTTTTGAATGTACATGATAAGATAAAAACGAAAAAAACAAGCAAAGTACAGAACTGGTGGTTAAAATGACACACTTCTTGCTGCACTTCTTTTTGTAGCGACGAACCTAAAATGAAACAACAAACGTTCACTGCAATTAATTTTATATAAAATTTTATTGCCTTAATACACACACAGTACTTACCTGATTGCAGAGTGTACAATCCTTTCTACTCTTGTCGGGCAATGATTTTACTCTGCATCTCAACTAGCTCGAAACTTGATACATTGTCATTCTATGTTGCCCACCAAGCCAATTATTTGTTGCTTTGTCAAATGGTCCATACATCTCCCGCAGTATATGATACTGATTATCATTCAGTCGGCGAGATCGCTTTCTGGGCGCTCGACCTCACCGCCGTTCATTTTTATTGGGCAAGCATTTAAACGTTTGCAAAATAACCTCTGGTTTTTCACTGTCCGCCTCTTGCTTCACCATAATAGGTAAAACTGATGAATCTGGAACTGGGGATGGGAGAACTGGAACTGGAGACGGGGTTTGACGTGGAACTGTATCATGGAAGGGACTTGAGCTGGAACTTGAACCAGAACTGGAGCTAGGGAAATTAAACAGATCATTACCTTAATGTTTTGGTAGTTTGACAAACATGAAATATTTTTATTACTGTTCACACCGTTGCCTAGTTAATGATTTTGTTGAAACAATTATTGGCTCACGGAGAGAGGCATCATCAGACACTTGTCCTCCAGATACCCGTTTCTTGGAACCTCTTAAATTGGGCCCTTGCCGGTAGCAAGGCTAACAAACAACTGAGGATGTTTCACTCTTGATATTTAGAGTTGTTCTTTCTAATTTGTTCAGGCATCCATCACAAAAGTTTAGGACACTTGCAGACGGGAGAGAAATACCACTTAATACCTGTTTAAAATGGTTATATCTTGGCTCGTACAAAGCATAGTACAAGCTAAGAGCATGCAAAAACAATGCAAACCCTTTTCCTGAGTCGAGTCTTTATTTTTATATTATCTAGAAGCCGGTGATAGCCGATGAAAAAGTCTAACGTGTGATTGTCTGGGCTGTCCATTTTGAACTGATTTTAGAATTATGGTTGGCTTGCTGTTAAAGTCAAATTTTAGCCCTAATAATCGAACATGCAATGGGTATCGGAAGCAGTTGGTCATGATGATACTATCTAACGTCAACATTACACTAATGCTCATATCTTTTTGCGTCTCAGAACTGAGACTGGTGCACAAAAAAATTACAATATGTAATTGGCGGTTGCAACCAAAATGCAATTATTTCATTTTTACAGACTGATGTTTTCGTAATGTCTGGGAGCAAATGTGGAAGCATTGAGAAATTTTGGGAATATTTTATTGTGAGACGAAATTGTCTGAAAGTTTAATACCCTTGAAACCGTAGTATAAATACCAACACCCTGCTCTTGTTTGTCATCATTTATATTATTCTCGTCTTTGGCAGCACCATGAACTTATACTGGAACCCAGCAACACCAAATCCAAAGCTAGACTGGATGGATTTTTTACTTGACATTGCAGGTAAAAAGATTCAAAATGAATTTACTCGACATTTTTAATTGACATTTTCAAAATCTGTTACTTTTTATGCATTTTAGATGGTATTTATCTACCCTTATTCATTCCAGTACCAGAGAATAGCCAGAGTATGACCAGTCTTTTCATAACTCATATGGGGAGTACATAATTGCAATATTCAGATATATATATATGAGTTGATCGCGCTACCAGGAAGAGCTGCTTATCCAGACGTGTTTGTGCAGGATGAAGCAGAAGAGTCATTGCAAGGGAGTGCTTTGAATCTGCAGGAGCTCGAGCCAAGACACAGATCACAACCATATTGTCCATGCCAAAGGTGCGGACGAGTAGATGGAAGTAGACGACTGGAGAGCGCATGCAACCAATGGATTTTAGCGTGTCCGGATGCAGTTATTCAATCAGTGCTTCTTCTACAAGAGCCTTCGCAGAAAGAACGAGATCAAGGGGCATTCCAAAAGGCACGACATGCAATAATGCATATCATCAGTTAGCTCGGTTTCCAGTTCGGACATATCTTACAAGCATTGGTGACACCTTTGGTATCAGGAGAGATAGCACAACGAAAATAGCTATTTAAGGAAAGTTTTGCTCGCTGAACTGAATGATGCTTACTTTTTATCATCATGGAAATATCATAATTTGTTATTATTATTATGGTTTATTGTTGAATTTTTCCGTAAATGAACAAAAATTTTACAGGCCAACTTCCATAAATACTTCAACTTTAATTAATAAAAATTATTGTTGTGAGCAACTGAAACAACCGAAATCGAAAAAAAAATCAATGAAGAAAAAAGGTTTAGTGAGTGGTCGCACTATAATAGGAAATTTATGAGGAAGTTGTGTGTATACGAATCTCGCCATGCACCTACCCTCTTCTCCTTCCTACTGAAGCCTCAGGATGAATGAGCATGGCAGATGCGCATGCGAAATGAGTGGACGAAACAGCAGCTATGTTCAAGGTGGCTGGAGGGCTAATGTTCGCTCCAAGAAGAAACCCCAATAAATTTATTGTTTTAGAAGCTACTTTCTATGTGTACATGTCACATACATTCTTTATGCTCATTTGATATACATACATTAAAGCTTGCTACTTAACATCTTATGCTAAGTAAAATCTCCTGAAATACAAAGTATCATCACCAAATTCCCCAATAATGATAATCCCTCTCATGAAGGGAGAAGTTTCGAATACAATATTGGTTTTAAAACAATACTCAACAGAACACAGTGCGCTGGAATATGAGATGAATTAAAAAAAGATAGTTAAAAATGAAAGAATGTCGATTAAAGTTTTATGGGTAAAAACAGTCAACTTCATTAATTCCAATTTAAATCCCTTTTCATTCGTCACATCAATTCGTTAATTTATTTTTAAACAATTGAGTCTTTTAGTGTTTTTTTGAACAACAAAGAAAATTTTAGGTGGTTAAAGAAAATTCGTATACTAAAATCATTAAGCATTAAATTGTAAAGCCAATATTTATTTTTATAAATTCCAAATGTCTGTCAGCGCCACCCGGCTAATGGGAGCTGATTCCAGCTAAAAAATTGTCCCAGCTTCTGTTTTCTGGAATAAGCACCTGGTAGCGGGGCCCGCTAGCAGAAGCCGGAAAATACAAATAAAAACAAATAAAACCCGCTACCACTAGCGGGTTTGAGATTTTTTAGCCCTAAAAATCTATTTATTGAGCTAGGGCAACTTTTGGCGGATCCAAGCTATATTTCATCGGATTCTACACATTTTATTGCATATAGTCATAAAAAGTCGTAAAAATTAAATTTGGGAGCTGCTCTACAGAAGCTTTTTAGTCCAATTTTAAGACGTTTTTCGGGTCAATGACCCCAAAATCCCGCTAGTAGTAGCGGGATGAAAATATTTTTTCAGTTGGCCCGCTACCAGGTGCTGGTTCCGGCAAAGAGAAGCTGAAGTTTTTTTTAGCTGGAATCGGCTCCCATTAGCCGGGTGGCGCTGCCTGAATGTGTGTTTTACCAAAAACTAAATTCAGATTCGCGCTTAAAACTAACGCAGAATTGCTTTATGTCCAAACTCTGCTAGTAGTAACAATAGCTCTCTTTGTATATTGTGTGTTAAGTTTCTTAAGTTTTGATCATAGTTCCACAATAATATTATACTTGCCTTTCGTTTCTCGTTTCCAAAGATCCCGACAAAGCTAAAAAGTTGGCAAAAGTTATGCACCGTAGACCTACTGTGAAAAATTAACCATGCGCTGGATAGGCCGCTGGCTGCAAAAATAGGTCTCAGAAATAAAAATAGACGATCAAGTTTGATACTAGATAGATAATATTAATAATTTCAGAAACAAAATACCATTTTGGGAGACCGATTTTTTGGCTGGCAAAACGAAACTGTTTCAATTTATCATCCCATTCCATGTGGACTGAGAGAAAGATTATGTAAAATATTGATACGAATCTTCGTTATACTTAAACTCAGTTTGGAAACCATTTTGAGGTCTAACTTCTATTTTCTGAATTAAACAAGGAGGAGTGCGAAGAATTGTCCTCAAGAAGAGAATTGAGTTATTCTTTCGCAAAAACCAATTCATTTTAATAGTAAAGCAGGAATGCAGTTAAGTTGTTTTTGATCTGATAAATTTGTAGTTTCAAACTCCACATTTTCCTTGTAACGCTCAATGGTTTTTAAAAGTTATGGGAAAGTAAGCAATGAATTTCAGTTGAAAATTTGAACATTTAAAGTCTGAAACTAATAATTAAAATTGATGGGAGTTCCGATTTTCGATTATAACAACGAAGTAGCTTCATCGATTGATGCTGCTCAATTCAGACGTATTTGATTAAACAAGTTTGGTTTTGTGAATTAAAGTTAAGATATAATTTGGGCTAAAATTTGATATCATGAGTTCAATGATATATGACAGTTTAAGCAATCCACGCTATAAAAAAAAGTTTGTTTTAGTGGATTTAGAACGAGGAAAGTTGCTTCTCTCTGTAGGATGCTTGATTGGACTAATTGATTAAGCTTTTTCGTTTTTAACATTTTCATACAAAACCCTGTTATTAAGCAATAATTAAACTCTAGTTAAATTAAGGTTAAGATCTTAAGACTTTATAACTGCCAAAGTCTGACGTCATTTGGCAAGTGTGTTTATATAGTTCAGTTTTTATGCCACCCATACTGCAAAAATGGTTTTTATTATAATTTCACCAACCCAAATTTACCTCATATTAAAAACCTTCGACTAACTCTCGCCCCTTTTATACCAGAGTCAAGCTAAGAAACTTAGACTGCAGTTGAATAATAAGCATTGCAATAAGCATCAAATAAAAAATATTTTAGTATCCTAAAGCTGACCGTTTATTCGCCATTTCATGGGTTATATTTATTAACTCGCCAGAATTAAAATTATCGTTATTATCGGCAAATTATTTTATGCCACTCTAACCAACTAGTAACAACCTAGTTTTAATACCCAAGCTCTTCTTGAATTTTACAAAGAAGAAATTCGGACGCACTGCAATGTAAGCAAACCGGAAGGACTGACGGAACCCGTTCCTAGTCTTGCGACATAAAAAGTTCCGCTATACACTGATGGACAAATGAAAATAAACTTCTGGTTGCATCATGTTTGAATGTCTCTGAGAAACTGTTGCATGAATTTCATTATACCAAACCATGTTTAATAAGTAGAGAAAAGTCTGGTGCATCCGTTCTTGCAAAAAAAATTGTGAATTTTTGTGGTTAGTTGGAGTGGAGGCTCCGGTTTTGGTAAAATTAACCAAACACGCTGGACAAAAATAAATAAACTTTTTACAAAATGTTAAGTACAGTAGCCTAAACTTAAAAGTGTGTATTATATTAATGTACCATTAGCCAGGAAAGTGTAATATAACTGTTTTTAACAACTTAGTATGCCTAGCTTTGGAATTGTGAAGACAGGAAGGCAGTTATGAGGATGCATACCAAGCCATGTAGGCAACATCTTAAAATCGCACTGGGTAACAGTATTCCAGCGTTTTTGAGTTTATATGGCACAGATTGTTATCGAGGACCATAATCAAAGCCCAATTTGTCAAAAAAAATACCATATCTGAGTTGTAGCATCAAAACAACGCCCAAATTGGTAACTCCATCATCAAACTTTGCAGGGGTTGCACTCTAGTTTTGGTCGGAATATTCGAAATAATAAACGTAGGATAGTCATTGTATGCTTAAACAAAATTTCTGACTTTGTAGATCACAATACAACTCAAATCAAGTGGTCACACGACGGATTTTGCAATTCTAAGACCACGCAACTACTGAATGGCTTCATAGTCGCGAGTCGCCAATTCGACCCTTATCCCTGCCGAAGAGTTTCGAAAGGAAATTTAATGTCCACCGTCCGATTCATGTCTGAAATGATGGAAACACATCATTCACGCATGCTGGACATGTATTTCACTGAGAGTAGTCTTGTTACAGTTATTTATTATCTGAGGGGCAAAGAGGATAAATTCGAGCTTCAAGAATACGAAGCTGTTCATTACTTTTGTGGTCCACATCTGTTGAAAAACCGGACTCAGGTCAACTGTAAATAGAAAGTTAATCAAAATTTTCAAAATATACAAGCTCAGTTTTGACACCATCTTGATCTTTTAATATCCGACATTGACGATGCAGATGAATCGGACAAGGACAAATATACATATAAGCTTGACACCAGCGACACAAATGAGAGTGTGTTTGGCAAAAACAGTTTGTCATACGTATTTAAGCTAGAACTCCCCTTTCGTGCTACCATCCACCTGGTTATTTGCTATTTCCTCTTATTTCCATGTTCAAATATATTGAAATCTATTTCTTTAATTTTTCAACGAAATTTATTTAATTGGCGCCAAGGCATATAATTTAGCAATCCCACTTTTCATCCCATTCTAGTAGACTGAATCAAGCTCTGAATAAAATTTTTTTCGGAATCTACAAGATGTCTAAGTTTAGCTTGTAAATTGTATGCAGAAGAAAATTTAAGCTAAGTAATATTTCTCTTTATTTTGTATTTCTACCAAAGTTTTAAACTCCACCTTTTCAGAAATTTGGTACAAAATATATAGTTACAAAAATTCCTTTATTACGCTGGTGTGCAACTGAAATTCTGTTACAACTGAAAAAGTTATAGAACATAACAGCTCAACTCACGAAATTTACCTGTTCTCATACAGCGCTAATGCAGGTGCAATGCTCATAGAAGGGAAATAGGAACAACTTCAGTTATAAAGCAGCATAATAAAACAATTAAGATGCCATGGTATTTTACAAACTGGAGGAAAAACATTGAACCTATTCTGAGAAATCGAACAAACAACCTTACTTATACATTCACAATTATGCACATTATGTAGGAGCACATGATATGGCTCTATCGGCGTCTTGTGAAGTCCCTTTTTATTGAGCTGTTCTTGACTTCACAACAAAAATACAGTCCGCTGCAAGCAAAACCGAAGTACTGTAGGAGCTCTTCCTTTGTCAGCAACGTGAAATGGTCCAATACGTATTTTAAGTGGTTGTAGTGACCTCAAGTACTTTCTTATCACTCTATTTTTGCTCAATGACCACTTTCTTACAGACCCAAGAATATATTTGGATGCTGCCAAGCCGCCACTTGCAACGTGAAGCAGAAAAAAGATGTAGACGACCATTTAAAGCGTAAGAATAATGCAAACATTGTAGGCAAACTCTGGAATCTTTCCTTTTGCGCTTATAATTATGTATAAGCCAACAATAGTGACGCTGGAGCCGGCTGTTTGCGCTTGGGGTAAAATGTACATTTGGCTGGCCAAATTTATAAACCGAGTGAACAATCGCATTTTCTGTACCAAAGAAGAATCTTCCAAAGCTCATCACTGTTTTCGGTCCTTGGGGATTTGCTCAGCGATCTAAGAAACGTACCACGAGTTTTAAAAAATGATTAAAAATATGCAAATAAATATTAAGGTTCTCACCTGAGGAAATAGAGGTGCTTATTCAACATCTGGATGGACGCGGTGAACAGGATCACGTTGTAACTCACGAGCATAATTGGAATAGCAATCAACAATGCCTCCAGAATGTATGAGCCAAATTGCGCAGCAAAACTTTCGCAAACGCTTGGATAAATGAACCGAAAAACTATTGTGGACACTTGTTGGCATGGCAACACAAATGTAGCAGTTGGGAGGGTCAGTGGAACGGTAATTAAGAGAAATACCTCAACAACCGCGATACAAGAATCCATTGGAATCTCTTGTTTTTTCTTGGGAAGAAAGTCTCTCCATTCTGCAAAAAAACGAAGAGCTGTAGTTTTCACGTCAAACAAATTAATTCCAATGAAAACTCACCAACGGTTTCCTTTCTTCCGAAGACTTCAACGCTGCTAAAAAGTTGACAAAACTCATGCAAAGTTGATTTGGCATATAGAATTCCAAAGAGGCTGGATAACGTGATGTGTAAGTGAGCTGACAGGTGGATGTGAAATATATACACAACAAGAGTCCCGTACAGTGCTCATATTTTCGTAGAGCTGACTTACTGGTACTCATCCGATAGGCCAGCTGATTCTCATCCCACTGTAGTGGACTGAGAGAGAGTTTAAATAAAATGTTTGTGAACATCCTTATAACCTTTAAGCTCAGTTTGGAAACCATGTCTGCAGTAGTTGAAGAGATCGCAGCGAATGACAAAAATATTATTACTTATAAAATTAATCTATTGTAATATTGCTTGAATACCGGCTACCTGATGTGGTAGTTGATAGTATTTAATTAATTCCTGAAATTTAATAATGAAAGTATAATGAAATTGTGGTCATTCGTTTTTAAATCAATACATATGCAGAAGCAAAAATTAATTCAATTACATTATGAAAAGATGATGGAATCAATTAAAATGAGAAAATTAGCAATAAAGTTATATCTACGAAGCTATCAAAACCCCCTCCGACTATAACGCTCGAAGTTTACATAAATGAATGACAGGAATTTCTTTTTTTGACTTCCTATTCATTTGATGAAAGGAATACAAATGAAAGGACGACCTTTAAATTTAAAAAACAGGTTTAAAGGTTTGACGGATTTTAAGTTTGATATCACAAAATCAAAAATTTTGAGAAAAAATGGAAATAACTCATTTTTCAGTGATTTTAATTCAATATTTGTAAAAAGCTATATTTTCAAAGGAGAATAGCTACCCCGGTATAAACGATCCACCTGTGTAAAAAATGCTTTTTTTTCACTTACGAGGGGAGCTTGCGAGTGGGATCTCATGGATTTGGCTCGTAATATTTTTACTAGCTCATTTTTATGTGTAACTAGCATAGTTAAAGGGATTTCTTGCAACGCTTAGTCATTTTGGAGAAATTCAATTTTTTCGATTTTTCATTTCAAATTTTCTTATGGGGAATAACATAAGAAATAGCTACAGCTCATCAAATGCGTACATCTTCAAAACTACATAACCGATTTGCATGAAGTGTTTTGCAATGGAATTCATAAAAATTTATACAAAAACATAAAATTTAAAATTCGGACTTCGGGTTGTAAATAGCCCAGGAAATGTCATTCCATTTACCCATTCTGTCACAGTGACTAATAGCGTACCTATACATTGTTGTTTAAATTATTTCGTTTTGAATTAAGTTGTTTCTTTCCTTCCTTGGAAATCCAATGCAAAAAATTTCATGTAAATCGGTTTCGTACTTTCGAAGATATACAAATTTGATTCGCTGTTACTATTTCCCATAATATTCCCCATAAGAAAATTTGAAGTAAAAAAAAAATGAATTTCTCCAAAATGACTGAGCGTTGCAAAAAATCCCTTTCACTACGCTAGCTGCACATAAAAATGAGATGGTAAAAATAATACGAGCCAAATCCATGAGGTCCCACTCGCAAGGTCCCCTCGTTAGATGATCTTAAGTCTCTCTTCCCATTTGAGTGGACTAAGGGAAAGTGAGAATAAAATATTTGTCAAAACTTATAACTCATGTTGGATATTTTTTACTAATTCCAGCAAAGTACACTCCACCTTTTCCATTTATTTTCATAGTTAAGTATATTTGTAAATATTTTCCCGAATTTAACATTGACACTTATTTAATTGACACTAGAGTTGCCAACGAGAAATGAGCGAAATGAGATAAACCGGGTTTTGTATCGATAAGGCAAATTTTGAGCTCTCGTTAACAAACTGAGCTCTCGATAAGAAACTGAGATTTCGATAAGCTATACAACATGCACTTGTTACTATGCATTTTTGTTGTTCTAAAGAGCTATCGGCTATCTGCCTAAGATGAAGTACAAGACATACCATTTATTTACAAACGACTGTGGCTACCTGAATCTAGTGCTTTCAATTTCAACGTCACAAGTAACTGAACTGAAATGCATGCAACTAGATATAAGATTTAAGTACAATGTCAGTTTTATAAGCCATGCATATTCAAATCTTCAGATTTGCCTTGGATGGTACGATGTACAGCAAAGAACAATAGTTAATGTCGATGAAATGTGTACAAAATACATTCTTGCGTTCGTTTCTCAATTAAACCGTTTCAGAAACCCTTCGAGCTGTTTCGTTGGTTGGTCTTTTCGTTCATAACTGAGAGGGCAGCAATTTGCTTAACTCAACTATTCATTCCTCCGTTACCGGGTCTCAAACGAGAGCTTGAACTTTTCTCGTTATTCGAATGTCTCGAATGAGCTCTCATTCGAGATCTCACTGGAAACTCTTATTGACACAGTTTCAACTGGAAATACAAATTCAAAAAAATTCTAACCGGAACATAAATACTGAAAATCTACTAATACGGTTATATTTAATGTTTACAGACATCAGATGCATGCGTATTTTCCTCTCATGCCATATCACCATACAGTTATACTTTCATTAAACGCTCTCTTGCCAAAGCATTCCAAATCATATTATCTAGTTTCGTTTTAACTTAATAAAATTACATACCTTGCAATATTTGTTTTTTACACACGTCTACACGATAATAAACAAAATTTGAGTGTCTCGTCAATAATTATTTTGGACGAAAACTGTTCCGTACACTAAATCTCACGCAGCAGTGTTCCTAGTATTATTCAATTCCAGAGAAGTAGAATGGGACAAACCGTAAATAAAATTTTGTCACTTTTGAAATACTAATTAACTCAGCTTTGAAATTTCTTTGACTTTGTTACAGAAGTGAATTGAATGGACGTGAATGTGTGGTGGTTAAACCGGAGCAAAAAAGTTTGTAACTCCATTTTGAAGAATTTTGGAGTGGAATGGAAAAAATATTAAAATTCGTTTACTCGACTGCCTGAAAACGGAATTACGTTACACATGAAATGAAACTATAAATAGTTTTCGGAAGTGAAGAAAGTAATATTGAAATGAGTTAAGAACTTCGGATACGACGACTTATCCAGGTGTTGGATTTGCATCACAAAACATTCAACAAATTGATTAATTTATAATAAATATAAATAAACTTACGCGAAACTGAATATAAATATAGATTATTATTATTATTAGTTTATTCAAGATTAACCAATTACATATCTTACACAGTAAAGTCACACGTTAACGCTACTGAAAATGATGATGTATAAAAGTAAATTTTTGTTACAGAAAGAACAAAAAAATAAATAAAATAAAAGTAAAACTAAATTTAAGGAAGGAGTTCACGCAGCCTGTTAGGGTGCTGTGTATAAGATAAAATAAATTAGGAACATTTCATGGTATTACTTAAGATTAACATTTGCTGCGTAGGATTCTAACAAGACTAGGTATTGTTGAGCGACGGTAGCGCTTGTACTTACATGCAACAATTCGGAAATTATATTTATGTTTATTGCTGCGAGAGTTGGTATTAGTATGATTCATGCGGTGACATTCAAGCCAATGTTTATAGCGATCATTCTTTAGTATTTTTACACCGAAGTTGTTCAATAGGTTAATCCACCTATTTTCGAGACAAATTATACCGACGGCATTACAAGCATCATTGTAACTAGACTTACTCACAAATCTTCCAAGGATTATTGATAGTGCCCTTTTTTCAACACTTACAAGCATTTTTACTTGAACCTTTGTAAGGCTACTAGACCACATAACACAAGAATACTCAAGCACACTCCGAGTGTGAAGCACATACATAGTTGACAGTTGGAGACGGCTGAAGCCGTAAAACTTAAGTTTACGTAGTATATATAATTTCTGACAAGATTTGCTAAAAATATGACGGATGTGGTCACTCCAGTCACATTTATTATTGACCATTACTCCTAATAATTTACATAAGTGTGTTTGGGGCAATGTGGTTCCATCAATGTTTACGTTTAGATTGCTGAAACGCTTACCTTTTGAGTTGTCTATGATAATGACGTTACTCTTGCTAGCATTCAAAACCATTTTATTTACCGACATGCGGGTGCTTATATCGTTTACATATGTATTTATCTTAGGAATAGCTCCATATTTTACTACTTCAGCTACACACATATCATCGACAAACGCGTTCGTTATATTATAAGCGTTTTTATGCTTATCATGAAAGACAGTGAGTAGATCATTGATAAGCACAATAAATATTAATATTGCTAATTTTGTCCCTTGGGGAGTGCCGCTGTTTAACGTTAGAAATTTTGACAACGCATTATTGTGCTTTGTACACTGAACTCTATTTTTAAGAAATTCTGCGACCCGTAACACATCATTAATACATACATTCATATTTATAAGGCTACGGATGACCACATTGTGGTCAACTAGGTCAAAAGCTTTGGACAGATCTAATAACACGATAATAACATAGGTGTTTGGTTTGTCAAGAGCCTTTAGTATGAACTGATACAGAGAGACAAGGTAATGTGATGTTGAGGACTTTTTTATTCCTCCAAATTGGCTAGTATTAAGTTTAACTTTTAATTGATCGTAAATTCTGATAAACATGAATTCCTCCATTATTTTGCTAAAAATGTTGGTTTGTGTTATGGGCCGCAAATTGTCAACAAGATACTACAACAAACTGTAGTATGCTTCCGTTTCTCAGCTAAATTTTCTTATATCGATATAATTTCAAAGATGCAATATATTCTACTTATATTACTACAAACAAAACTGGTATTTAAGTATAAACTACTACCATTATTTGTAACTGAGTTTAATTTTCCTTCTGCAATATTCGCTGAGCTTCCTGAATCAATGGAACCAATGATTTCGTGTTCCCAGCCGTACTAACCAGAAATGGGTGGTTTAGCAACTCCGTAGCTGAAAACCGCTTCTCCACATTAACTTCCAGGCACCCATCAATAAAATGCTGGAAGTTGGGGGACAACTTGCCCCATTCTGGAATCTCAGGCTTGCCATTCGTAGCAATAAGGTAGAGAGCTCTTATCGGATCTTCTCGCATGTATGGTGGCTCTCCTGCAATCATTTCTATGGCCATAATACCCAGTGACCAGATGTCTATCTTTACCCCATATTGCGTTTGGGTAACCACCTCAGGAGCCATCCAGTACGGAGTTCCGACCCTCGTATTTCGCTTCTCTCCGTCTGTAACTTGGGCACAAAACCCGAAATCGGTTACTTTCACCGAGCCATCTATCCCCAGAAGAATGTTATCAGACTTTATGTCTCTGTGAATGATTCCTTTGCTGTGCAGAAGCTGAATTCCTTTTAAGACTTCCCTACAAACTGTTGCAATCTGTGCTTCAGACATTATAGTTATTTGCACGGTGTCAGTGAGTGAGCCACCTTCCAATAGTTCCATGACGACCTTTAAAATATAATAACTAAATGAATAAATGAAATATTTACCCTATTAGCCCAATCAATTGTCGATAGAACTTACCCACAAATTATCTTTGACGACATAAGCGTCCAAAAAGTTCACCAAGTTTGGGTGATTAAACCCTTTTAGTATTTTGATTTCATTCAAGACCAAGTCTTTTCTGGGCTGGCGGGGCAAGTTGATCTCTTTTATGGCAACTTGATTACCTGATGCCATATCATGAGCTTTGTACACGGTTCCAGAAGCCCTTCAACATTTAAATGTACAAAAGATCAAATACTAAATTTAATTGCCAATATTTAAATTAAATATTCTTAACTTACCCAGCGCCCAACTCTATACTTTTTATGTATCGTTTGTTAGGATCGTTGGGGTTACAAATGGAACGCAGTTGTGTCATGATTATATCTTCCACGGAATTAGGCACATTCTTACGGTTCCGTCTAGGAGGCTTTTGTGGTCTAGGTTTTTCATCTTTAAACATAAACATTATAAATAAATTTGGCAAATTCAATTTTATGGTAATCGAATCTCTAATATCTCAATTATTACCTTGTACAGAAAGTTGTGGTTTCTTTTCAGTTGGAATTAGGATGAAGTTCTTCGTTTCTTGGTTGTTTACAATGAAATATGCCTTTAATGCTTGGACAGCTTGCGCAGGATTCTTTTGAAGGTCTTCCGGTCTATTCATGACAGAAGTACTTACTTGTTATTTCTAATTGATGGTAACATTTGATTTGAATGGAAAACTTACGTGAGAGCCCTGTTCAGTAGCTTTAGCCATTCCTCAGGCAACCCAATTAGGGCCCCGGTTTCTGGATCTGGGCGAACGTGAAGATTGTGGGAGGTTAGCGTGGGTTTTGAAATGTTCAGTTCATCATCCGACTTTTTCCCAATTAGAATGGGAAAGATTTTCGAAATGCGCTTGACAGCCTTCATCTTTTGTGTTCAAATACCAATCTTTTACTGAAGCAATAGTATAACTTTTCCAACCATATTTTTTGCATGAGAATTACACTTCTTCAATAAAATTTATGCTCTAGCTACCGAGTAAAGTATAGAGAGATTCATGAGTGTCCAACTAACAACCAAGTAAAATGGTTTCGATGGATCCTTACCAGGAAAGGAAGCTAGACCACAGTTATTCATATTTTGTTATTTTTTCAATGATCCAAACCTAGAACTGCTGTACGTATTCTGTAGAAACACTTTTTTTCTTTAGTTATGCAGAGTGAAAATTCTTGAATAGTTTATCCATTGAGTAGACATTCCCAAAAATAATATTTATTCAACTGTTCTGGTGGCAATCAAACATAATGTAGACCGCACCATAATTTATAATGGGTTAACGATCGACGAAAATTGACTTTGATGCTTGATTTTTGGCATTCCTCATGCGCGCATGCGGTTGCGGTTACAGTCATAGCAAAAAGTGAGAGAAGTGAATTTGAGTGAAGAAAAGATTATTATTATGTCATGCATAAAATTGAACTATTGATTCAGATTATATTGAAAAAACAACTGATATAACAAGTTAAAAAATCGATGTTGAACGTAAAAAAGAATGCATGTTGTTGGAACAAGCAAAAGTAATTATAAGTTTCCAAACAAATCTGTCCACCATGTTTAATTCAATACCTTTAATAATTTAGTTTAAATAATTACAATGAATCCTGTTTACAAATAAAATTGGAAGCTGTTAAAGTACAAAACATTACATTTGAAAATTATTATCTTTGCAAATGGTTTTCACAATTTTCTCACTGCCGCTTTTCCAAACCACAATCTTTTCCAGTTTAGGCATGTTGTTAATCATCATTTTATAATCTGTTTCTCCAACACCCTCCTCGTCCGAATCAATCCGAAGAGCGGTGTGGATCCCAATTTGTTGAACATTTTGACACATTTTAACAATGAAAACCTTGAACCAAGTTTCTCTCAAATTTGTCTCGTTAATACTAAACCACTTGAGATTTGCCAAAGGTTTCACGGTTTCAAGAGCTTCTGAAGCCAAAGCTTCATTTACATCTACGGGAACGTCGTGTCCTTCATCCCAAAGCAAATGGCAGTTGAGATTTAACTCAAGTAGAGTTTTTGAGAAACATCCAATTGCTTCAAAAAATTGGTAAACATCTCCACTGAAAATTTCATCAATGCTCAATTTTTCCAGGGGCCATCGGCGGTTAGCCATAACTTCCAAATACTCCGATTCACAGGTGGTCAAAGTCAGCCTGCGAATATTGGGGTAATATGAGTTTGTGTCCATGCCAAACTTATGCATATTATCCAGGTATGGAACCCCTTCTTCAACGTAGAAATGCTCAAGCTGAACTCCGTATTTTGTGATAAATACCATTGGAATTGGGTTGTTCGGGTTGCCTGCTCCAAACCAAAGGCCGAGACTCACCAGGTTTTGAAACTCCGGAAGCAGTTCCAGATTGAGAAGTCTTTCTCTTTCCTCAATTGGAATATCGTAAGCATTGTAGACTCGTTGTTGCGAGGAAGTTGAAATGAGACCCAAGTGCTTCAAATTCGGAGTGTAGTTGAGGACCGCCACGAGTTTTGATATGGTTATCTTAGTTTCATCAGGAAGGGTGATGGTTAGCTCCCAAATGTGCTGTCGAATTTGGAGAGTTGGCTTTCCAGATGGAGGAAATCCGTTTCAAGCATTCCTAGTTGGATTTTGGCCCGTCTGTTGAGAAACGGGGTTTTACCTTTTTTCTCAAATCTTCTCAAAAGTCCCAAAAGTTTGGAACGATTGGAGGTGTCGGAATTGGAAACAAATGATGAGCCAAGTCGGTTTTCAAGTTCCAATTCATAACAGGGATCCAATACTCGGTCAACCGAATCTTTCCAATCTTTGCAGACTTCACGGTAAACTCGTAGGTTTTCTTTAGCTGGAAGATGTTTTAGGAGAAGAGGAAATATCTGGAAAGAAATCAAAAATTTAGTTCGAGTCAAATAAATAGCTAAATTGATTTTTTAGAATGATTGTCTTTTTGCCTACCGAAGGAAACAAAGTTGAAGTCTTTTTGTAGTGCAGCAACTCATTCCACTTGGGATGCGCATTAATCACTGTGTGGAAGTCTTCTGGGGTCAAAAATCCAAAAATGTGATCCCAGTTCTAAGATTAGAAAATAGTTTAAATGAATTTAAATTTATTTAGACTGCTACGTAATTAGTTGTCACATACAAATATTTACATACCTCAGGTAACAAATACGGTTTGGTTACTGGAGAAAGATGAAATTTAATAGAATCTTTGTCACCTTCCATTTCACCACAATCGCTTTCAAACTCTTTCAACTTTTTTGGGGAACTAAATATCGATTTATTAATCGTACTGTTACTAAACAGCTTCGAGGAAAATCACAAAAACAATCCTGCTAGTTCTACATCTATCGAGCTACTAAAAACGTTGAATACTTGAAGCTTTTTGCAACGACCAACAAGAAGCATTTGCATTATGAACTTGAACTTGAGTGATGTAAATGTACCTGGACAAGGCAATGTAAACTAAAAAAACTGGTTTTAAACACCAGCATTCTTCTCAGTTCTCACGCAATTCGCATACATTTCTTTTCCCATCAGCAGCACCTTCTTTTAGAACTTCCTGTTGCTTTTAAGAATCGTCCAGTGCCATGTTCAGTTCCCATATATTATCCATCCACATCCTGCCTGATAATATTCGTGTGATAATTGCTATCTTTCACGCTTGAGATATTTATATTCTTCATTGTATAGCTCGTACATATGTAAAAGAGTCTGCGATTGCACAGGAAACACCATCCAAGAAATGATACTCAAAGTGGATGAAATGTTGTGCACGCAAAATTATTTTCTGGCTTTACATAAGCTGAAGTAGAGGCAGGCAATGAAAACGAAACGTTGTAGAATTTAAGCATTTGCAATTATCTACAATGTAACTCACCTCAAATATCGAAGCTTTTAGTAGACTGTTTTTCCATTTATTTTTTATATTCGATGGTATCTAGCAATCATATGCAAAAAATTGTATAGTTCAATAACCGGGCTATAAAAACAAATTGATTATTATTAAAAGAACCATCAGAGATCCGGAAAAACTTCAATAATTTTTATAACTCACGTTGGACAATATGTATTACACTTGTAATCCCGAACCATGTTCTCCAAAAATTATATCGGTTTAATTCCAATTCTAACAAGGATAATTTGTCATTAGTGGCTATTACATATAAACTTGGAATGAAGTAAACGAACAAGTAATAAATGTGGATGTTCTATTTCTTCTTTTGGAAAATAGGGCTGGTGGTCAATAAATGGGCTGACTTGAGGAAAATGCTAGAAAGGTTTGATGACTAGTTTCTTTTCGTGAGTAGGTCTTTGTTGAGCGTAAGTAGAAAGAGGGCAGAATAATTCTTGTGCATATAAATTACATAGCAAAATTCTTTCAGACTTTCAGGATAACTTAGGTACAGGCAGAGTGCATCATAAGTGGTACTAGCTACGGAAACTCTTTTTCTGCTTCTCTTTTGTGGCTTGGGTTTTTGTATTGGATTTGTTGCATCTTCTGCAAGGTGTACTTCTAACGAGCAACTCCAAAAGGGACGTTCTTCTCAGTTCTCAAACAATTCGCATGCATGTCTGTCCCCAACATTAGCTCGTTTTATAACTTCCTACTGCTTTGCAAGAACATCCAGTGCTGTGTTCAACTCCCATATCTTATCCATGCACATCCTGTCTGATGAATTACTACATAATATTATGCATGATAATTGCTAATTTCACGCTTGAAAAATTTAGACCCTTCGTTATATAGTTTTAATATACATAAAAATATAATATGGTATGGAGAACCTGATTCTCCGAACGAAATGATTTTTCAAAGTGGATGACATAGTTTCGCACAGAAAAATATTTATTTTATTTTCTAACTTTACATAAACTGAAGTACAGTCAGTCTAAAAAAATGAATTGTAGAGTTGCAATAGTTGCAATCATCTACAATCTCAGCCCACCTCGAAATCAAAACTGAGAGTAAGTGGTTTGGGATTAAAAATTACGGTTGAAGCATCAGCTTGTCCACCTTCAGCATTTTGGTTAGCACCCTAAAATTATGTTTAAAACACAGACTCACACGTGAAATCTTTCCGTATTCATGATTCAGTTAAACGGACGTAACATACTGTATTTCCGGAAAAGGTTCCAATTAGGAAGATTACAATCCTTAAAAACTTCATTTAAACTTTTGCCTTCTGTTTCTTCAATTCTAAAATCAACATCAATTTGATGTGATAAGACGTACTTGTACAGGGTGAAATGAAATCTGAACTGTTTATTAACTATTGTGTAATTTTATTATGATTGAGATAGCTTTAGGATATGAATCGACATTTAACTAACCATAAAACCCAACAGCTCCATTCCCATTCTTTTTTAATTACTTTTATTGTTGTGCATTACAATCCAAACACTAAACGTTGATCAACTGCTCGTGTAAAAATGCATACATGAGAAATGCTTCACAATATATATTTTCCGAACTTGCAATGAGTAACCGGATTTCCAGCACAAGGAACTTTATCAGTTGTTGTTAAGCTATATCACACACTAATTTTATTCATGACTATATCCTACATGAAAGCCATTGGATAATAAATAATAAATTTTATTTTGATATGTATCATAATAAAATAAAAAGTCTTCAGGGTATTTAGAAAAGAGACTTTGAACGTCAAAATTGGTTCTTTCTGTTAAAAGTAGAGGGCAATCGTCACGAGGTGTTTGTCATTGTATTGTCAACGCATCAAATGAAAGTTGGAGCGGTACTTTGGTGTCACGTCAACGGGAATTCTCAAGTAAAATTAAAAGTCATGAGTCACTTTTAGCCCAAATTTGGTCCACGATTTGAGAAATGTCTTCAGGTAGATTAGGCTGGATGTTGTAAATTTTTTCCTGTGTAGATGTAAGTTTTTATTGGAAATTTTCTAAATACACTTTTTATCATGAGAGTGCATTGCTCACCTGAACAAAGTTTTTCCCGGTGGGAGTTTCCAACCAGCTTCGACCTGTAGAGATGACCGGGATAGGAATAAAAATAAGGAGAAGAAGAGGCAAAAGCAATGAAACCAACCCTGGGAGAAGTATAGGTAAAAGTAAAGGTAAAAGTAATGGAAGCAAAATTGGGAATAAAAGTGGTAGGCCGCCGCTGAGAAGTGCCAAAGCACCCTTCGCCCCCTTTAGCCCCTTGAGACCAGTGAGTCCTAACAAACCAAGGAGTTCTGTTGGGAAGTCGCCAAAATCGTCATCTGCATCATCACCTCCACCTTGCCTACTCAAACCCTTACGTCCGCTCATGGTCTATCAAAGTGGACACAAGTTTTTGGATTTGCATTTCACATAATTAAATTAATTTAAATAATAATTTCTTACGGCTGGGTTGGAATAAATTTGGTATTTATAAACGTCTCGGCTGGCCATTGGTGAGACTCCCATGCTGTTGCTCCAACCTCAAAAATTTCATTTTACCCCCAAAATAATTTCAACATAAAGCATGCCTAAATTAAACTCTGTGCTTCATTTTTACCTCCTCCCATGCTATATCCTTCGCCAGATCCACCACCTCCCACATTTCCTCTTGGCTCAAACCCAGCTCCCGTCGTGTTGGCGAGTGGATGCTGATAAAACGGTTTGGAGTAGGTTGAGGAAGCTGTTAAAACACATGATGGGATCACGACAATGCAGAAACCAAACACTATAGTTCTCACTGAATACTTCGGGTGTATACTTGGTCTTCGCATCTAATTGTAAAACAAATTCAACAATGGATATTAAATTTGCATACTGTTGAAAATATGACAAATGATTTATTTCTTATTACTTTAAATTCTCAGCGAATCCCAAAAAACTTTAATTCTTCCAATGATCCTTTTAACAAAACACGTTAACTTTATTGAAGTCTCAAATGAACCCCAACCAACTTGGGATCACTTGAAAAATATTGTCACCATCAGCAAATCCATTGAAAAGAAGACAGGCACCCAATGTAGACTTTTGCCCTGCTAACCAGTTGGCAGAAAAAATGAGAACTGATGACGCGTTTCGAAGAAAAACACTCTTTTATATGAAATGCATAACGCACAAACATCATGATCACATTTATCATGATCTTCATTCATCCCACATAAAAATATCAATTCTGCATGCCTAAACCATCAAAAACAATGAATTTTGCGATTATTATAAGGGTTATTTTCTCACTTGTTGAAATTGAAAACATAATTTTTTACACAGCCTAATTTGGTGTCACAATATTATCCCACATTTAGTGACGATGGATTGAAAGTAGGTAGTCGTAAAAGATTCGATGTTGATGGTCATGGTCGTGATAATGATGATACTCTGATGATGCTATTCTTTTGTATTTGTAAAGTAGCAAATTAAGTGATTATTACTATTGCGTTTTATTACAGCCTTTCGACAGCTGAACAAATAAATAAACAGGCCAATGTCCACTGAGTACTTATAAGCAAGATTTAAAACGCATTTGTGAATGCTAAGGAGAACATTCACAATAAATATGAGCAATGAAAAAACTTCAAGGGCACAATGCACACATGCACATTTTATGACTCATTATGGCGAACAGGCTTACAAATGGCGAAAAAAGGAATGTCATAAAAAGCATTTATACTTTTTTTCATTCAATTCAATATGGCATTAAAATGAATGCCGATGCTCAAGAGGGAGATCAAGAAGAGATACAAATGCTTTCAACCCGTCACCATCATCAGCAACTCACCACATTTCCTTGTTCTCAGTCATTCACCCAGTGAAATACTAAAAATATGTCGAGTCATCTTCAAACTTAATCGTGTGAAGCATGAAAGTGTGTTTGGTTCTGCATATTGCAGGTATTTTTGTACGGTCACCGTCATTCCCTATTTAATTATATCCTGCCTGATGTAATTATGCTAAATAAGGTTTTGTATGATAATTGCTAAGTTTCATGCTTGAGAAATTTATTTCCCATTTTTTAATAGTTCATATGCATGTCATCCTATGATGTACTAGAATGAAGAAATGATGTTTGAAGTAAATGAATTTGTTATGTTTTTCGCAAACAGCAACGTTTATTTCATATCCTGGATTTGTGCTTTACATGAACGCTTTAGAGAAAGATCCCGGTATCAAGTCCTCTGCCGAAACTACGAGGCTCAGGAATTACGATTGAAGCATCCGCTATTCCACCTTCAGAAGTTTGTCCAGCACCCTGAAATTTATATTTGTAACATAGTCTCACATATGAAATCTTTCTGCAATCATGAATTAGTTATATGAAATATAACTTACTGCAATTGCGAGAAAGGTTCCAATTAGGAAAATGACAACGCTTAAAAACTTCATTTCACTACTTGCCTACTGTTTCTGTAAATCCGGAATTAAAATCAAGTTGATGTGATAAAGTGATAATCTGTACTTGGACTGGGATGGGATGCGGTTGGGTGCAGACAAGAACTAATGATTCTCTCAATTGATGTCTGTAGACGTTAAAATTTAATTATACTACTTCAAGACCTAAACTGATAGCTACCTAATCATAAAACCTATAACTCCGTTCCGTTTTAACTACTTGTAGTGTTATAAGCTTGTTGTGCAATTACAACCCATATCCAACTCATTATCTAACCAAGACATTATAAAACTTTAATAAACATGCAGTGTGATAAAATATCTACGTGGCTCTTTTTGGTAAAGCTTCTCCCTTGTTTCAGAATTCAGCTTCAGCTACGTAAAAATTTCTTCTTAATGTCCTTTTGTTCGGTTAACTTGTTGCTTTATGTATGAATGCTAGAAGAGAATAAAATAGGAAATAAAAGCAGTCACTTCCAGCTCACAGTTGCATCATGTTGCAAGTGATTTTATATGCTAAATTACTGGGTTTATTATGCTCCCACAAATACTTTTGTAGATCATCGTGAGTAGGTCTGCGATATGTGCCAGTAGAAGGAGAGCAGAAGAACTCTTGTGCATATAAATTACGTAGCAAAATTCTTTCAGACTTTCAGGAACACTCACACACAAGCAGAGTGCGTCCTAAGTGGTAGTAGCTGCGGGAGCGTGTTTTTCTGCTTTCCATTTTTGTGGCTTTGGGTTTTTTCATTGGCTTTGTACTGCAGCATCTCAATTCTATTCTGCTACTCGTTAGAATTCTCGAGTTTATGAACGCATTGCGAGTCTTATTAAGCATAATATTATATAGTGTATTTAAATGTAAGGTATTCATTATTTCGCTTACCTTTTGCGTACTAATCTGGACATTGCTTTATAAGTGGATTTTATTATGTTATGTTATCTGCACAAAACACAAATATTGAGTTGTTTTCTTGTGTTGTCAATGACATGAATGAAATTTGAAGTGCTTAATAAAATCAATTGGCACGTGGTTGATTACGTAAGGTGAGTTTTAACCTTGACTTGTAATTGGTTTGCATTACTCTATTTATTCTCCAATAAAAGGTAAATTTGACAAGTTTCAATAGAATAGAAATAAAGTTTGATTTCTTCCAATTTTTTAGCGTCTGTCCAGCGAAGCAAGACCTACAACAACCCATTATAATATTCTTAATCAAATGTTCGTGAATTCCAGAAATCTAGTTCTAACGCTTTGCTTACCAATGGTTTCAATAAGCTGTAGCACATTCATTTTGAAATACTCCTTTTTCACATGGCCACCTTCCAACCCACACCTATTTGGATTGTTGCGATTGTCACTCTTTAAAAAATAAATTTCAAAATTAAATGAGAATCCTCAACAAATAAATGTAATTTTGGCGAGATGTTTTCTTACAAGCACACAATTGATCCTAAGCTGCAATGACTCCACGTAATAAGGCTGATAATATTTCCATTCGTCAAGAAGTTCTTCTGCATAATCCCATTTGATGGGGTCAACAATATCCTCCCGGGTGCCATTGGGATAAATCCAGTAAGTGTACTCACAGTTAGTACGCCAATAGTTGAGGTCAAAATAAATGCTCAGATTGCTAATCTGGATCCCCACGTCCGGAACAAACTCGTAATTGAATGAGGTATTCCAGGTCAAGCCATTTATACCCAGATACCAATTCTCAAAGTTGAACGAGTAGTCTTCGAGGTTATCATAAACTTGCAAACGGGCATTGGGACTTCTCCAAATGTAGGATGGGACGTGGAACGAGTTTTTAAAGGAGTTGGGAGTAATTTCGTTAAAGGACGTGACTTTTTTCTGACCAATCATTTGCGTATTTCTGGTTATGTATGAGACCGTTATGTTGAAGACGAACCAATAATCGTTATAAACAGTGTAGGCCCAATCCAGCTCGGGAAGTTCCCCCTGGGTTTCTGTGACCTTGATGCTTTGAATGAAAAAATTTCGAATGTCCACAAACATATAGTCAATCCATGGCATGTCGTCGGGGGGAACAAGGTCAGCAAAAGATAGACCTTTCAGGGAAGAATTCTGGGGAAAATAGGAGGCAGCCAAAAACACAAGTTTTTGGGATGGTGAAAGAGATTTTAAGGTGACTTTGTCGATGCTACTTTCTCCATCTGACCATAAACCTGGTGTAGCAGAGGCTAGAAAGGTAAATATTATGGGAATTGTAAATTTCGTGTTGACAGAGTTTCAAAGTTAACTTTGTTAAAACTCCAAGAGCTCTTTCGTGACTGTGGAACGATGAACTGTTTTCTGAGAGTTTTTGGATGGTGAATGTTAGCAAAACTCATTGATTACTTTCTTCGACTGCATATAAGAAAAATGTCACTTTTTATATTGATGATAATGGCATTTCCAAATTGATAAAATTGAACCGTGTGTGTATTGGATGACATATGTATCTACATTGCCTGTACAAAGTAATCGTTTTGTACAGACAAGTTTTTGAGAAGGTGAAAGGGATTTTAAGGTAGCTTTGTCGATGCTACTTTCTTATTTGATCCCAATCCTGCCGTGGCGCCGGCTAGGATAACGAATATTATGGACATTATAAATGTTAATACAGTTTCAAAATTAACTTTGTTTAAGTCCCAAAAGTCCGCAGTCCCCGTTTGTGACTGCGGAAAATGTAAATGGTTTCCGAGGATATTGGAGTGGTGTGAATGTTTACATTACCAATTGATTACTCAATCGATTGTATTATTTGAAAAAATTTGAACCCCGTGTGTGCCTTTTTATAGTCGTTCAAGGTTCAGTGCAAAATCCGATTCAAAATTACAAGATATATAATACTGATAATGTCAACACAATTCACAATTTACTTAAAACAATATGATTGTGACAGACAATGAAAACGTCCATACGTTTGTGACAAATTAATTCCTTATCACCTTACCAATATCACTTCGTATTGCGATATGGAAATGTCAGCTCTCAAAGGTTTGGAAAAATCATAAAGAATCTTTGTGGAAAGTTAATTGTTAATGGACACGACACTTTATGTGTTATTAACATTTTTAAGTGCTAGTCGAAATTTTTGTATGTTAAAATGTTGTTTAACTGTAAAAACGTATGCATGTTGCAAGTGCAAGTGAGTTACATACAATTTAGTAAAAATCTTATGAAGTTTGAGAAATATTTGTGAAGTGAATTCATTTTACTCTACCTAACGTAATAATGATCAAATGCTTTCTTTCTGAAGAGAACAAATATAAGGGTACGGAAACAAATAGGACGCTTGCACTAATTTGAATCAGAAATCCGCTAATCAAGACGTCTGGATAATTGTTATGCTTTATATAAATAGTTGATATTTCTAACTAATGCGTATGGACAATATTATAATAAACTATGCTTTAAAAAATAAGTTTCAGCCAATTGGGTCAAGAAATCATGTTCGGTATTTTTAAATTTTCAAAACATCATATTCTTCTTGTTGGAACTTCCTAACAAAAGTTTGTGGAAGGTTGCATCTATGTTTTCAATGTCATCTGTGGGATTTTTAATTATAAGAGCGGACGTTTAAATACATCCATTAACAAAGCACACATTGTTTGCCAACTCCGATTTATTGTAAAATAAGTCACAATAAACTGACCAAATTTACAACAATTGAAAGAGAGAAAAATATCCATTGATTAATTTAATTTCGTTCAACAGCGTTAGCGTCTGTCCAGTGAGGCAAGACCTACATAATATGTTAATATTTTTTACAAACCTTATGGATAACTAATGTAATTGTAATATTCCGATTTCCTTACCAATGGTTTCAATGAGCTGCAACACATTCATTTTGAAATACTCCTTGCTCACATAGCCACCTTCCAACCCACACCTATTTGGATTGTTGCGGTTGTCACTCTTTAAAAATAATTTTAAAATTAAATGAGAATCCTCATTAAATACATGTAATTCTAGCAAAATGTTTCCTTACAAGCACACAATTGATCCTAAACTGCAAAGACTCCAAGTAATAAGGCTGATAATATTTCCATTCGTCAAGAAGGATCTCCGAATAGTCCCACTTAATGGGGTCATAATAGTCCTCCCTGGTTCCATTGGGATAAACCCAGTAAGTGTACTCACAGTTAGTACGCCAATAGTTGAGGTCATATCCAATGCTCAGATTGCTGATTTGGATCCCCAACTCAGGAACAAACTCATAATTGAATGTGGTATTCAGGGTCAAGCCATTAATACCCAGATACCAATTCTCAAAGTTGAACGAATAACCATCGAGGTTATCATAAACTTGAAAACGAGCATTGGGACTTCTCCAAACGTAAGATGGGACGTGGAACGAGTTTTTGAAGGAGTTAGGGGTAATTTCGTTTAAGGATGTGACTTTTTTCTGGCCAATCATTTGCGTATTTCTGGTTATGTACGAGACCGTTACGTTGAAGACGAACCAATAATCGTTATAAACAGTGTAGGCCCAATCCAGCTCGGGAAGTCCCCCTTGGCTTTCTGTGACCTTGATGCTTTGAATGAACAAATTTCGAATGTCCACAAACATGTAGTCAATATATGGGATGTCGTCAGAGGAGAATAGGTCGGAAAAAGATAAACCTTTCAGTGAAGAATACTGGGGAAAATACGAGGCAGCCAAAAACACAAGTTTTTGGGAAGGTGAAAGGGATTTTAAAGTAGCTTTGTCAATACTACTTTCTTCCTTCAATCCCAATCCTGCCGTGGCGCAGGCTAGGAGAACGAATATTATGGAAATTGGAAATCTCATTTTGAGAGTTTAGCAATTAACTTTGTTTAAGCCCCAAAAGTACGTTTGTGACTGTAGAAAGGTAAATTGTTTTCGGAGGATTTTGAAGTGGTGAAAAATTTGTGAATGTTTACATTACCAATTGATTACTCTAATCGATTGTGTATGAGGTAAAATATTCTCAAATTGATAAAGCTTGAGCCTCGTAAAAGTATTGGATGAAAGTTATAATTGACGTCAATAATCGTTCAAGGTTCGGTGCAAAATCCGAGTCAAAATTTCAAGATAAATAATGAAGATAATGTCAACAAAATTAAAAATTAACTTCAAACGATTTGTTCATGACATTGAAAAAATCGATATGGTTGTGACAAAATTAAGCTCTTATCACTGAACCATTTTTACTTCGTAAATACGAAGTAAACCCACTATTGCGTTCTGGAAATATCAGCTTTCATAAGTTTCATAAGGAAAAATCATGAAGGATCTTTGTGGAAAGTTAATTGCTAATGGGCAAGACACTGTATGCGTTATTATCATTTTTAAGTGTTTTAGTCGAATTTTAGAATACATAAATTCGGTAAAATTCATATATGACCTTTGCCATATATTTGTGAAGCGAATTCATTTTGTAGTAGTCCTGCTTAATGTAACAATGATCCAAACCTTCCTTTCTAAAGGGAACAAATGTAAGAGTACGGAAATAAATTGGATACTCGCGCTAATTTGAATCAGTAAAAAGTAAAAAAAGTAAAAGTAAAACCACCATATATAGTCGACCTCTGTTCAGACAAATAGTCTGTTCTTCCACAGATGGACTCAGAATCCGCTAGACAAAAGGCTGGATACATTGTAAATTGTTATCATTTCTAAGTAATGATTAATTAACTTTATTTTGACATTTTTAAAACGCCATAAAATTCTTCTTGTTGGAACTTTCTGACAAAAGTTTGTTTAAGGTTGCATTTATGTTTTCAATGTAATCTGCAAAATTTTCAAATATGAAAGCGGGCGTTTAAATACATCCCTTCCCAAGGCACACATTATTTGACAAAATCTGATTTATTGTACAACGGTCACACCAAATGCGACAAAATTTACAACAATTGAAAGAAGGAAATATCCGATGATTTCGTCCACCATCATTATCGTCTGTCAAGTGAGGCAAGACCTACATAATATCACAATATTTTTAGTAAACCTTATAAATAACCACATAAAAAAGGCAGTCTAATATACTGCTTTCCTTACCAATCGTTTCAATGAGCTGCAACACATTCATCTTGTAATACTCCTTTTTCACATAGCCATTTTCCAACCCACACCTGTTTGGATTGTTGCGGTTATCACTCTACAAAAAATCAATTCCAACATTAAATGAGAATCAACTTTGAATAAATGTAATCTAGCGAAATCTTTCCTTACCAGCACACAATTAATCCTAAACTGCAACGAGTCCAAGTAATCAACATCATAATATTTCCATTCGTTAAGAAGTATCTCCGCATAGTCCCACTTTATGGGGTCATAATACTCCCTGGTTCCGTTAGGATAAACCCAATAACTGTACTCATTATTAGTACGCCAATAGTTGACATCAAAATCAATGCTCAGATTGCTAATCTGGATCCCCAACTCAGGAACAAACTCATAATTGAAAGAAGTGTTCAAGGTCAAGTCGTTAATGCCCATATACCAGTCCTCAAAGTGGAAAGAGTAATCATCAAGGTTGTCCGTAACTACTAAACTCGCATTTGGACTCCTCCAAACGTAGGATGGGACATGGAACGAGTTTTTGAAAGAGTTGGGAGTAATTTCGTTCACAGATGAGACCTTTTTCTGACCGATCATCTGCGTATTTGTGGTTTTGTACGCAACCGTGACGTTGAAGACGAACCAATAATCATTATAAACAGTGTAGGCCCAATCCAGCTCGGGAAGCTCTCCTTGGGTTTCTGTCACCTTGATGCTTTGAATGAAAAAATTTCGAATGTCCACGAACATGTAGTCAACCCATGGGATATCGTCGGAGGAGAATAGGTCGGCAAAAGTTAGGCCTTTCAGGGAGGAATACTGGGGGAAATGGGAAGCAGCCAAGAACACAAGTTTTTGGGAAGGTGAAAGAGATTTTAAAGTAGCTTTGTCGATGCTACTTTCTTCCTTCAATCCCAATCCTGCCGTGGCGCAGGCTAGGAGGACGAATATTATGGGAATTGTGAATCTCATTTTGATAAAGTTCCAAAGTTAACTTTGTTGAAGCCCCAACATCTCGTTTGTGACTGTGTAAGTTTGAAATGTTATCAGAGTATTTTTGGGTTGCGAATGTTTGTAAAACCCATTAATTACTTTGATTGACTGTATATTTGGAAAATGTCACTTTTGGTATTGATGATGAAAGTATTCCAGCATTGAATAAAACTTGAACTCGTCAATGTAAGTATTGGATGATAGATCTGCATTACCTGCACACAACATAAATGTTCGGTGCAAAATCCAAGTTAAAATTACAAGATACACAGTGATGATATTTGCACTATTTACTCAAAAGTCATGATAGACACGATTGAGATTTTTGTGACAAATTAGTCCTTATCACTGATAACATTTTCACTTCGGTTGTTTTTCACAAAATATAAGCTCTCACAGGGTTGTAAAAAATCATTAAACTATGTTGAAATTTCTCTGTTAACGGGGAAAATATTGTGCGTTATTATCATTTTTATGAAAATCTTAGCTGGATATCTTCTATTTCAAAATAGCGTTGGTTTATTTCCGATTATCTATAATCCATAATCCAATTTAATGTACAATGGGTCACAATAAAAAATAATTCAAATAAATTTTATATAACACATATATTCATTAGTCATAATAGTCCCTGGTTCCATTAGCAAATTGCCGTAAATGTCTTCAGTATTGGTGCGCCAGTAGTTGATATCAAACCCAATGCTCAGGTTGCTAACCTGAACTCCAATATCGGGCACATACTCATAATTCAATGAGGTATTCAAGGTCATTAATGGCCAAATACCATTCCTCAAAATTGAGTAAGTAATTGTCGGCATTATCTTTAACAAAAAAATGAGACCTTCGGACTCCGCCAAACGTAGGATAAACGTAGAACGAGTTGTTGAATGAGTTCGGTGTAAATTCGTTAATGGACGACGCATCTTTTTGTCCAAACATTAGGGTTTGGTTGGTTGTGTACGAGACCGGTAAGTTGAAGACCCACCAATAATCATAATAAACAGTGTAGACCAATCCAGCTCGGGAAGCTCCCCTTGGTTTTCAGTGACCTTGATGCTTTGAATCGAAAAACTTCGAATGTCCACGAACATGGGATATCGTTGGAGGAAAAAAGGTCGGCAAAAGTTAGGCCTTTCAGGGAAGAATACTGGGGAAAATATGAGGCTGCCAAAAACAAAGTTTTGGGGAAGGTGAAAGGGATTTTACAACTGTTTTGTCAATGCTACTTTCCTCTTCCAATCCCAATCCTGCCGTGGCACAGGCCAGAAGGACGAGTATTATGGGAATTGTAAGTATCATTTAGATGGAGTTCAGAAATTGTTTTGTTGAAGCCCAAACAGCATGCTTGTGACTGTGTAAGTTTGAAGTCTTTTCAGAGGGTTTTAGAGTGGTGAAAAATTTGTGAATGTTTACTTTACCAATCGATCGAATACTAGATAATGTATCCCCGTATTTGATAAAATTTGAACACAGTGTAAGTATTGAATAACGGATATATACATTGCATGTATATAATCGTTCAAGGTTCGGTGCAAAATCCAAGCCAAAATTACAAGATACATAATAACAATAATGTAAATACAATTTACAATTTACTTCAAACGACACGGCTATGACAATTAAAAAATCGATATAGTTGTGACAAATTAAGTCTTCATCAACTTACCAATATCACTTCATACTACGCTCTGGAAATGTCAGCTCCCATAAATTGAAAAAAATCATAAAGAATATTTGTGGAAAGGTAATCGCTAATTTGTTAGACACTGAATGTTTTATTATCATTTATAAGTGTTAGTGGAAGGTTTTTTATTTCAAAACGTAGTTAAAATTTGTACCCAAAGCTTTTCATTAAAAAACATGCATGTAGCGTGTGCAAGTGAATTACATACAATTCGATAAAAATCATATGACCTTTGCCAAATATTTGAGAAGTGAATTCATTTAGTAGTAGTCCTACCTAACGTAATAATAATCACATCCTTCCTTTCTGGAGGGAACAAATGTAAGAGCACGGAAATAAATAGGATACTTACGCTAATTTGAATAAGAAATAAGTCTGGATAAATTGTTGTTATTTCAAACTAATGTGTAAGGACAATACTTAAATGTGCTACTGACTACAGTAACAGTACAGCCTTGCAGGCTGTTTATACTTAAAATCTTCTATGCTTTAAAAAATAAGTTTCGGCCAATTGGTTCAAGATATCATATTCGCTATTAATTCTGATTATTTTGACTTTTTAAAAACAACATCATATTCTTTTGTTTAGAACTTTCTGACAAAAGTTAATTAATGTTTTAAATATAAGCTGTTGGTGGGCTTTCCAATTATAATAGCGGAGGTTTAAATACATCCCTTTCCAAAGCACACTGTTGTACATGATTGGATTTATTGTTCAATGAATCACAATAAATGCGACGAAATTTACAATTGAAAGCAAAAAATATCCGATGATTTATTTTAATTTTGTCCAACATAGTTAACGTCTGTCCAGTGAGGCAAGACCTACATTATACCATAGTATTTTTAATAAACCTTATGGATAATCACATAAAAATAGAACATAATACACTGCTTTTCTTACCAATGGTTTCAATGAGCTGCAACACATTCATTTTGTAATACTCCTTTTTCACATACCCATCTTCCGACTCACACCTGTTTGGATTGCTGCGGTTGTCACTCTTAAAAAAATAAATTCCAAAATTAAATCAAAGATTCGTTAAAAATAAATAAAATTCTGCTAAAAAGGTTTCTTACCAGCACGCAATTGATCCGTATCTCCAGCGACTCTAGGTATTCCACCTGATAATATTTCCATTGGTAAAGAAGTTCTTCCGCATAATCCCATTTGATGGGGTCAACAATATCCTCCCGGGTGCCATTAGTATGAAGCGAGTAAGCGTACTCATTATTAGTACGCAAATAGTTGAGGTAAAAAAAAATGCTCAGATTGCTAATCTGGATCCCCAACTCAGGAACAAACTCATAATTGAATGATGTATTCAAGGTCAAGTCGTTAATACCCAGATACCAGTCTTCAAAGTGGAGGGAGTAATCACCACCGAGGTTATCCTTAATTACGAAACTCGCGTTGGGACTCCTCCAAACGTAGGATGGGACGTGGAACGAGTTTTTGAAGGAGTTGGGAGTAATTTCGTTAACAGACGTAACTTTTTTCTGGCCAATCATCTGCGTATTTTTGGTTTTGTACGCAAGCGTTACGTTAAAGACGAACCAATAATCATTGTAAACAGTGTAGGCCCAATCCAGCTCGGGAAGCTCCCCTTGGGTTTCTGTCACCTTAATACTTTGAATGAAAAAATTTCGAATATCTACGAACATGTAGTCAATCCATGGCATATCGTCGGGGGAGAAGAGATCCGAAATTGATAGGCCTTTCAGGGAAGAATACTGGGGGAAATGGGAGGCAGCCAAAAACACAAGCTTTTGGGAAGGTGAAAGGGATTTTAAAGTAGCTTTGTCGATGCTACTTTCCTCCTCCAATCCTAATCCTGCTGTGACGCAGGCTAGAAGGACGAATAATATGGGAATTGTGAACCTCATTTTGATATAGTTCCAAAATCAACTTTGTTGAAGCCCCAACAGCTCGTTTGTGACTGTGTAAATTTGAAGTGCTTTCAGATGATTTTTATGTGGCAAATGTTTGTAAAACCCATTAATTACTTTGATTGATTGTATATCAGGGAAATGTCATTTTTGATGGTGATGGTATTCCAGGATTGAATAAAACTTGAACTCACGATCAGTGTAAGTATTGGATGATATTGGAATAGATCTACGTTACTTGTACATAACACAAATGTTCAAGGTTCGGTGCAAAATCCAAATTATAAATAAGATATATGATGATGATGTTTACACAATTTACTTCAACAGTCATGACCAAAACAGGACACGATTGAGATTTGTGTGACAAATTAGTCCTTATCACTGATAACATTTTCACTTCTGTAGTTTTACTTAAAATGTAAGCTCTCAAAAGTCTGTATTAAATCATTAAACTATATAGAAATGTCTCTGTCAATGGGGAATATATTGTGCGTTGCTATAATTTTTATGAAAATCCTAGCTGGATGTCATCCATTTAAAATTATGGTTGGTTTACTTTCGATTATCTATATTCCATAATCCATAATTTATTGTGCAATTGGTCACAATAAAAAGGAATTAAAATAAATTATATATAATACATGAATTCATTCGACACTTGATGGTTGAATCCCAAGGTTATATTCTATCCAGTGAGGCAAGACCTGCATAATATCATAATGTATTAAATCAATGCTATTGAAAACCACTTCATGAGAGAAAAGAAATTTACAACGCTTTGCTTTACCAATGGTTTCAATGAGCTGCAACACATTCATTTTGTAATATTCCTTTTTCACATAGCCATGTTCCGACCCACACCTATCTGGATTGTTGCGATTGTCACTTCAAAAACAAAATAACAAAAGGATAAATAAATGAATATTTGTTGATAGATATAAATGGAATTAATGGAAATCATTTCTTACTAGTACACAATTAATCCGTAACTCCAGCGACTCCAAGTATTCAACCTGGTAATAGTCCCATTGGTCAAGAAGGATCTCTGTATAATCATACTTGTAAGGATCATAATACTCGCGGGTTCCGTTAGCAAATTGCCTCAGTATTGGTGCGTGTGAGTAGATCGAAATTTACGAAAGAACTGGTTACTTTATTCGAATTCAGGTCGGTATTTATACAAAGATTGTCCCATAAGACACATGTACAAAAAATCAATAACAAGAAATATATACCTACTTATGAAGAAGCACACCTGCAAGGACAAGTTTCTCCGAACTGGAGTTTTATAACACCTCACACGTATGTGCAAAGAGCATCGGAAGGAGTCAAAGGAAATGAAAAACAGGGTGTCATAATAGGAGCATAATATTGATAAAGTATGTCATTCTCATACCTTCCCTCAAACTTTTATCTCATATTATCCCTTATCATATTAGAAATCAATACACTTCTTACTTGCTAACAAAAGAAAATATAAATGCACTTCTTAATTGCTAACAAAAACATGAATAATATGAATGCACTTCCTACATTCTAACAAAAAAATTCAAAATCAATACACTTCCTAAATTCTAACAATTTTCATACTCACCATATTATCCTGAAGATGAATCCGAAGAAGAGTCTTGGATCTTGTTCATCTCAACGGCTCGTGCAGTCACGGTTATTGAAGTCTTGCTGCGGAGCTTCAGGATCAGCAGGGCTGCCATTCCCAATATCATCATGACAGCAATAAGGGTTGATGTGATGAAAGTCCATAGTCCAAATGAGTGGCTGCTTTCACTCACATGTTGATTGGCTGGTACTGGTGGCTCTGGTTTCTCCAGGTACAGGTCTGTCCAGTTGATGGATGGCTGGAGATGCCAGTTAGTCTTCATCGT
>JAQGAP010000205.1:0-51923 GCA_034697805.1 Orchesella bifasciata
AACAACAGGCAAGCAAGATTATCTATCAACACACACCCACTCACACGATTCTCATTTCTTGAACAATGTAAGCTCAGACAGACTGGCTTGTAAAAAACTAGTTGATTAAAATCTACAAAAAGTTAATTTAGTTTCGTCCACCGGCTTTCACTCCTCAAATGATACGAATATCGATCGCATCTAAAATTGCACTTTTTGTGAATGCAAGCATTTATTTTGCAACGTGAATGAATCATCTGCTTTTTGTTATTGCTGTCGTATACATACATGCAGTGTTGTGAGGTTGAGGTTTTTTTCATTTTCAACTTCAATATTAGTTCAAAACATCAATTTAGAAGGCAACTACAAGTAGAATGGGTTCCTTGCTGCAAAAATGGAAAGCATCGTAGAAATTCAACGCTTACTTACGAAAACGGACATCAATGGAGTTACTAAATTACACTCGAAGACTGGAAATAAATTTCTTAAAGCGTAATTCTCACACTACACGTGTTTATTCCAAACATTTAACCACTAACTTCGCCTTTTTTTATCATAGTCATTACCATACTGTTTATTTTTAGTTTTAGTTGCTAAAAATACACCCGTTAGTTCATAGTCCTTATTTTAAAAATATGGTGGTGACACAGTGTCCATTTTTTATGGTTTAAATGCACTGGAAAATTTCCCCTTTATGCAAATGAAAAATCGTACAGGGGAACTTTCGCTTGTGGAATGTGGTGTGGTCTCTCTGTTCACTCGGCCACTATCCATTATATAGCGGAGTAGTTAAACATTTGCATTGAGAAGAGTACCATTATTGTTATCATCATTGCCTTCCAACAAATTAAACACACAGAGGCTGTTTTACTCACCAATTTTTAATTGTCTCTTGCTTCCGCCTCCCTTTTTAGTGTTTATTTGAGGCAGGATAAAATGAACTCGCAAAAATAGCACGTTCACTTTACACATTATATTGTCTGACAACCGCATCTTCCCCACATAATCTCATCACAAAGTTTTTTAGGGAAACTAATGCTTTCGATTCTAATTTATTCCAGTCTTATTTCGGCAGTTTAGACATTCCAATCACGTTCTATGTTAAACATTTACTAACTTGATGACTACTTGCTGAAAAAACGGAGTTTAAAAGCTGTGATCTTTTTGTAAAGTAAATCAAAATCTACTTTTGTAGCTGAGAGGAAATGAATGTAATAAAGGACTGATGATGAAATACCTTGCTCTACAACCATATTTCCTATTTCTCTATTCATTCCTTTGATTCCTTCATCTTTCAGGCTGTGGCACGACAAAAAGAAGAAAAGTGAGAGCAAAGACTTGCTGACTGAGCTCATTCAAGCGTGCATTCATACAGTCCACAAAGCATTTCCTTTTTTCTGAAAGCGAAGATAGTCCTGTATGGTGTTGGTGGTATACATAACATGTAAGAGCTGGAAGAATGTGTGAGATGTTAGCAAAAACTTGGTTTTATACATCCTCTTTCCTTCCGTCTCTTTTCAAGTTTTGTGCTTTTCCTCAGAATGAAAATAGTGACTTTAAGAATCTTCTTATTTCACTAGGTTGGAAGCTGGTAGAATTTGAAACTAAATCATACAATAACTTTAAAGTTTTCCGGGACATGTGTACCAAATTAAAATGGAAAAAATAGTACATCATCAGCCACTTATCGTTGCCGAAAACTGACTGAATAAGTTTGTATAAACCCTACCTGCAGCCAAATGCCTACAACAGGCAACAGGAAATGTAAGTGTCTATAAAAAGTAGCAAATCAAGCTACGCAAATAAAAGTCGATAACTTTTTAGAATTGTAGACATGTGAAAGATATTTAAAACACACAGCAACACTTGCAGTGCGTATTATTTCTGTAGCTACTTTTCCATTTGTACGAAACATTGATCTTTCCGAAATTGAATGTTGGCTACGCTTTGACATAATTTGTACATTTAGGTGCAATATATTGTAACGAGCCTTTATCCAGGACCTTTTCAAGAAGGCCAAAAATGTTCCCATACTAACTCTTACTCCATAACAGCGACTTTCATTATAGAAAGTGATGGAATGAAAACGCATTAGCTTTTCGGATGCCGTTGGGATTTTACAATGACATTCTGCTCACACATTTTTGTGTCCTTTTCCTCCCCCTCACATCCGAACTAAAACAGATGATTCTGTCATGTACTTTCACTTCCTAAAAACGTGAGGGATTCGAGAATCTATTTGACAATGATGACATGATTATGATGATGGTATTGGTATAGTGGTGAGTTTTGCGAAAACGGAAAAAAAAATCAAGTCAAGGACAGTCATCACTATGAGCAAGATCGCAGTATCGTGTGAAAGCCTCTGATAAATTAGTTGTTTAGTAGATCACTACGTGACTGTTGTACTAATGATGAAAATAAACAAGAAGAAAATCCACTTTCAGTCTAAGCACCATACGCTCCATTACAGGGTCTACCTCGGATGTAACTTCCCAATAGAATCCAGTACCTTCGAGTTCCTCAAACTAAACCTCAATTTGATTGCCACATTCGACTAAACGCTTTCCCTAACTCTCGTAATTTTAATAAGCCGAAAATTTTGTAGTTTCCTACGAGCACGTTTGACAATTATTGCAGTTCAGTTCTAACTCCAAGCTGAGCGTCATAAATGGTTAAAAGTCCTTTATAACTCTCTCACTCGCTACGAAATTATTCTGTTGAATGAGTGGAGAAGGTTTGGGGATAAATGTTATATAAGTGGATTGCCGTGGAAGCTGGAGATAAAACCATTTGCAATTAAAAGCTAAGTCACTTTATGGACAAAGAAGAGTCTAGAGGGAAATATGACTTTCACTACTCTTTCGTCCCTGAGCCATTTTTAATTTCTTTAATTACCAAGCTCATTAACATTCCTGTTTATTTTTGTTGTAAAAAATTCACTTCAAATAAATTGTTACATACTAGTAGTAGAACGACATAGCATGAGCAATATTACGGCTGTTGCTCTTATTCATTCTCATCTTTCCATTTAGTCCAGAAGCTCATTTAACTAATGCACTCTCCTCTTCTAAAGTCACAAAAACTTCTTTTGAATTGGGGGCATGCGATGCATTCAATGCAGTCTTAAGGAAGGTTGCGACTTTCCCTATTGTGAACGCCAATAGGAAAAAAATGGAGTCGCAACGCAACAGTGATAGTGATGATGATGCTAAAATGATGAGACGATTACTATTCACAGCAAAATGACTATGACTTTTGAGGGGAAAGGATGGCTCTCTTGGAAACCGGTTACAACTGTGTGACGCGAGAGGAAAGCGAAGCATCATAATCATCATTGTTTCCATTGTATCGCTTCAAGCTTCATCCTACTCATCCTCATGTCTATTGTCTGTGGCGAATTGAGCGGATACTGAAAGGAAGGAAGGGATCCCTTCAAAAAAAAATAAAAAAGGAGGAAAATGTATTCCATGATGATGACGATAATAAAAGAAAGGAGAAAACGGTATATAATCTTTTTTGTTGCTTGTGCTACAAGGCAAGAGAGAAACAGAGTAAAATGATGGGTTTTTCGCTATGCCTTGTTGATCCCTTTAATATCCCATGGCTCGTCTATGACTCTAACAGACTAGAAATAAGAGGAGAGTGAGGTACAAGTGGGAGGTATGAGGTAAGTTTTGTTGCACAATATGTATGTATATATGCAACGGAGTTTCAGTGACGGTTTGTGGTAGCTATATCAAGCCACTACTGACTTCTTCTCTTAAGTATCCCATTTCTATTTTCGTTTCGTATTGCTACTCTCTATAGCCACCAGAACAACCCTGCTTCCCTCACTCTTGCATTTTATCTTACATGCTCTTATAGTTGGTACTACTTTCGCAAAATACTGTCACTTACAATAAAAATGCAAATTCTCCTTACTTTTCTTTTACTTCTCGTTTTTGTTGAATGATTGGAATAGAGACGAGCTAGTTGGATGATCTACCACCATTAATGTGGGTGGCAACCAGAAATTTCCCGAGTGGGAATTGAAACAGTTGAGTCAATGAAAATCGGCTCTTTACAACTTAATCTACACATACGCCAACCGATAGCTCCTATTATTAGAATTTATGTATCAATTAGTCAACTGTGTATGCATTTTCCGCCACGCATGTGAACTGCTAACGCGTTCATGAAAAATATAAAAGTGTTACAAAAACACAATCTTTTGAAATTTGTAAAGTATGAAGAATTGTTGAACGTTGCTTGATTGGTTTATCCCGAATGTTGCACGTTAGCCGCCATCAAGTTTCTGGACAACTGATGCAAGACGACGTGTTTGGTATAGGCAACGTTTTTGTAACAAGAGAAAATCAAAAGTTGGAGCAAAGCTCCCTCTCAAAACCCCTGCATGAACCTCAACACTCCCATCCAACTCGAGTCAAAGGAGGAAAGACGGAGCTCCCGGAGCATTGGTTCAACATGTGCAACGTAACGTACCCACAGCAGTTTACGCATCGCTTGACATATGTACTTTCCATGCAGTTCTTTGTGACTTTGACACTACCACTTTTAAATCAGTTGACAGCGATTTGTGGAATGATAAATGAACACCTGAAAGTTGACGTATTTATCTCACGTAATAAATCACACCCGTCAAATTTCATTTGTTTCCGTTTGAAAAATTAAATGTATGCATTTACCACCTGATAAGATATTTAAAGTACATATATTTTTCATCAGAGATTTAAGATTTTGTTGTGGATAGCCAAGCGCCAAATATATGGATATACTTAACTTTTTTTATAATTATGATTTGCAATTCAAAAAGCTTACACATACGCGAATGAAAAGTAGTATGTAATGTAGATGCCTTAAGTAAGCAATGGCTTCTTCAATACGTTTTTGCACAGTACTACTTAACCGACTGAGCACACAATGTTTTTTTAAATGTTGTAAGCTTGCAATTCACACATAATTCATTCTCGCGTTTGACAAGCTAACGAGCACATGAATATAGAAATGTGTATATACAAACATTAAACGTGACATAATTTAAGGTCAAAGGTGCCGGTGCGGAGCGAACAGAACTGGATTGCATGCCTCCCAGCAAACAAGCTGGGAAGGGGTCGTTTAGAAGAGAATGGATAATGATAATAAAATGGAGCAAGGGATACGATACACTACAGAACAGGTGAAGATGAGCATTTTGTATACTAAGCATTGAATTCAAACTGGAATTGGCCACATGCCATAAATGTAAATACACATATTTTCGTTCCATCATATCCTACTCAAAATATTAAGCAGATTGCACATTTATGATACCGAGGCATAAGTAGATATATACGTAAGATATATGTGAATATGCAATTTCCAAAAAAGTACAAACAAACAAAGACGAATGGAGATAACCTAACAAAATGAATGAATGAATTTTCAGCATTTTTTCCATTATTGAAATTGCAAACATATTGCACAACAACAGTCAAGTTGGCATGAGCAGATGCAACATAAACAATTGAGGAAATACACATAGATAGATACACAGATATATACTTAATACTTTATGACAACACTTCCAAGATTTATAATCATCATGCACATAAAAACGAAGAGAAAAGCTTTCAATTCCTAAATGGAGTTTGTTTTGTTGACATTAGCATTGCTTTTAAAAAAGTTCATAAAATGTATCACATCGCATGAAATGTTGCATTTTGTACAATAAACTCAGCGAGTTTGCTGCTAGTTTTGGCAATGTCGTTGTACAAAAATTCAAAATGCAAGTAGTTTTTCTACGACAAGTTGCGTTGACTTTATGTGTACTGTGCAAATATATTGCGACACAAACCGTAAACGAACAAACAAGCAACTCAATTTATTTTCCGTGGAATTATATGAGCGAATGTAATGAAATCAAGTTTACGTTTATGTACTGTATTCATCACCTAAAATATACTTATTATGTTCATGTCTTCTGTTACAAATTTTGGTGCAAAGTTAGCAAAAAATGAGACACTCGAGTTTTTTCATCTTGTTTCAATTTGATTCCAAAACTTGGATTTTTATGAAGTAATAATTTTTTGTTTATGTGAAGGTTACATGGTGAAATTTGCTTTAGTTTCAAAGCACATTTTTCTTTTTTCATATGGGGATGCCTTTAATGCAAAATGCCATGAAATTGTGAGTGAGTGAGGGGAAGCGTAAAAGGTTTTTAAAGCGGAAGGTAAAAGTAATGTTTATGTCAAAGCGAATAACGAATTTATTGTATTTTAATTTGCCGGATACGCATTTATGATGATATGATGAGCCGAGTGACACTCAAATGAAATGACACTCACCATGGTTTGAGAACACGGTCATAAGGGGTTATAAGCCCCAAAGAAGCTGCCCAACTACTTTGGATAAGATTCTGCATACTTACCTGGAAAAAAGAAAAAAACAAGTCATTAGAATCATTATGTCTGTATAGCCAATTTCACATTTATATCCATCAATTTATGGTATCGTAGCAAGCTAGAGGTGACAGTATTGTGATGTCTACATCACAATAAAAGCGGAAAAGCCTCAAGCTACGTTGCCAGTAAAGCTGTGGAAACACAGAAAGCGTATGTTTTCATTTGATTTTTTGTCTTATTGTAAGTTACATACACGTTACATAAATCATCATTGACTATCAATTTATCTTCATACTAATACATGTATTCCTTGAATGCTTCATGAGCACTTTTGTATTTTTACATTTTCTATTACTCCAAGGTTAGCAGACTTCTTAGAATTAACTCATTAAAACCATTATTCACTACATAAGATCAATTATCCACGACGACAGTGGATCAAAACGCTAATCGTAAGTAAAATGAGGCAAGCCTTATACAAGAACCAACCAGAGAAAAGTCTTTGTCGTAAAGCGGAGCAAAGATGCTCCAATGCATGCTTAAATTTAAACTATCTAACTACTGCAATTCTTCTCTTTGTCCGTCTTCGTTGCTATTTTCAACTAGCATTTGCTTATCTGATGTTGATGCTATATGGCCAACTGAGTCTACATCAAATCCGTCACTCCAAGTATGAACATGCACGTTTTCTGTCCGACATGTCATCTAAGAGTGGTGCACAATTTATGTATGCATGTGTGTAGTGTACCCGCATATAACTGAACCCGGTCCCAGGTAGGTATAATATTAAATATAGAGTCGTTCGTTGTCATCCTCACCGAATCGTGCCGCATCAAATTTGCCCTTTTTATGTGACATGGCAAGTAAATTGCGTGTGTGCACATTTGTATCTATGACATAACATAACTCATAAACGGGAGCACAGGATGGAATAGGTATTTTCTTTTGATTTAGAATGCACAGTAGCAGTTTTCCTTTCACACACAAATAGAAATGGTAGAGAACTACATACATATTTATTATGATGTACGTACCTACGCTTTTCTCCTACGTACATTTTTTTGCGACTTGAGACAGTGGTACATTCAACTTAAACATAAATAAATATTTTTTTCGATGACTGTATTCCATTCCAACTGGTGACTGGGTAGAATTGCTTACGTGTGCTATTAAGCTTATGTATGTATTACTTTATGGTATATCATGTCGGTAGCTCAAAAGACGTAATGTAGAGTACACCTTAATATAATTTCAATGGTCTGAGGGACCTATTTCAGGACAAGAAAGAAAGTTACGGTGAAAAGAAAGATAAGTTGTTTTAGCCCTCTTAAAACTGTGTTTGTGTGTGATGTTGTGAGTGCACCACGCCGTATCATGTTTAACTGGTCTCTTGATAAAATACATTGTTTATTACTGGCTACTTGTAACACACAAAAATAGCCCCTCAACTCGACTCCGTCGTTTAATTTGAACTAGAAAAAAGGAGGAAATAGTGCAATATCATATTACATTATAACATGAGGCATACATACATACTACTAAAATGTATGCATGCTTCATGTTATTTTTCAACCTGGTTTTCTCAGAAATGCTTTGAGTGCACTTATTTTGTAGTTTTGTGTTGTAACAAGACTTAATATTTCTTATGGGAATTTAAACTTCGCTCTCCTTCTTTCGTTTTGACAAACTTTATCGTTTCTTTGGTTGCTTGCTTTCATTACTGAATAAAGTTGCAACATTACTTGTTTGAGTTGATCATAGGGCACTAGTTGCACAAAAAATAATGCTACATATTTTATACAATTGTACAATTTCCCCAAAGCTCAATTCAAAAATTGTCCTGGTTACTCAACTGCATCGGGCAAAAAAGCCCCATTAAATTATTTTTATAAACCCCCACGCAACAACTATTTGCTTCTCAACCCTATTCAATACACTTTTTCTATGGATGCTGATGATAATGATACTATTTATTATCAATTTTAAGTAGCTATTTTTCAGTCGCATGTTGTCATAATTGTGATTGTTTAGTTCCCTTAGTGGTGGTTACTAGCTAGGTAAAAATGGTACTAAAGCTTTTGTTAAGCTTTTTATGAGTATCCATTTCGTAAAATTCAACTGCATTGCATTACATCACATTGTATGTTAAAATGTGTATGTGTATTCTTTCTAGAATAAACGTCCACTCCACACCACACCACACACTACATATCTTCTACTTAACTCAGTACGTGCAAAGAATAGTTAGAATCGAGGCACGGAGGTTTTCAATTGCAGTTTTTATCTTGTCTTCTCATTCTTCCTCTTCTACCTATCTGTCCTCTGGATAGGGTGCATACTACAAAAACATTAGGTTTTTTCTTGTTCCTTCCTTCCGTCTCCAAATAGACAAACAATCATCAACTCATTTAAAATTTACTGGTATTGATTCCTTAGGTGAAGCTGCTCACCAGCCTCATTTCATATTTACACTGCGTCATCCATATGAACTTAATGGTGCTTTGCCTAAAAACCTAATGGTTGTCCTAGGTGCAGGTGGTGGTTGACTACTTACAAATGTCACGTCACATCATCTAATGTCTCCAACCAGCTACTACAATAAAGCATTATAATTTGTTCTGTCTATTTCTGCATAATCATGTTTATCCATGTGTGCTCAAATGAGGTGGTCTGGGAATAACGCAATTTTAAGATATATCCTCCTATATTTCATAATCCATGTAACAATAACAGTGTGTTGTAATGTGATGTAAGGGCCAGTCTATTGAACACGGAAATGTGGACAAATATAAATGGAAATACGTTAATTTTGTTGTATGCCCATAACTTGTTCCTTGATTCCAGATAAGAAATAATAATGTCGTTTCGTTGCGTTGCTACATGAATGTTCATTCACATATACATAAGTGTGTTGGGTTGGAGTTGCGTTTTCATTAATAGCTTTGAATTTTTTGTCTCACACGATTTGAATAGGGTATTTCTGTGCCAAGAAATGTAACTTACGATAAGAGAAGGAGACAGAGCGTTAATGCTAAAATGTTTTTATTCTGTTTAAGTTTACAATGACGTAATGGCTGCTGCCACTTGCCACGCATAAACAAAATATTGCAATGTGTGATTTCACCTGGCCTAGTTCTTTTTTTTGTAAATTAAGATGCTTTCCGCTTTTCCTTTGTTTTAAAAAGTTAGTGTTTCCTTGCTTTTAAGTATTTCAGTCTGGTAAACAAGAAATTGGTATAAAATATTGGAAACGCTAAGAATGTACTGAAGACAAGAAAGCAAACAGACCGACTGTTGTTGGAGCTGTTATTTGAAGCTACGAGAAAGCTTTTGTCCGTGGCCTCGTCGTCGTCTACTCCTCTGGTGCCCCTGTCCATGAAAGTGAGGTTCCTCCTGAGATACGTGAAGAAACTCTTGAGTGCCGCTCTCACACTCATAAATTTCTAGTATGAGTGGACCTCTGGCCAAGCTATATTAGTCGGATATCTATCTATCTACTTCAAATCCAGTCGCACACAATTTAGATAATGCTTTCACTGTCCTACCACCACGTGTCCATCAGTATAATATACTACATTCTTCTCTATTGTGATACTTCACGGAAAATCATTCAAATTTTATCAACTTCAGTAGCTAAAACACTACTTTGCAATCACAATCAAATGGTTATCTGCTGCAATCAATGTCGTATAATTCTATAAGGGTATTATACAAAAATCATTTCTGAACATGACGTAATGCATTATATAGTCCCTAGGAAATATCGTCCAATACATCACACAGTAGGTTTGCAACTTATAATGAAATCTTAAAGGTTCACCAAACAACTCAACTTTTGTAACGTATGTAACTAAAAGATTTTGTTATATTTGGAGCCGTAAACTTGATCGATTGATCCAACCCAACAAGGCGGAACTGTCCCACAAACACAAAACATGTTTTCCGTTTTTGTAGCACATAGACCCATTCACAATTATGACCACCGCCCACTAAATTACTTTTAACGCCCTACCAATTGCATAATCATTAGATTCGATAAATTTTTTGGAATCAAATTTATTTGGCGAGAATTCCGAAACAGAAGCAGAGCCTGACTTGCACCAGTGTGTAAAATGCATGAATGAGAACAAGTGAAAATAGACTTATCATCATCATCCCATCAATCGCTGTATACACTTAAGTTTTTAGGTGATGTGATGCGGAACAAGAAACGGTAAAATGCGGCGATAATATGATCAAGTAGTAGATCCGCTTGTTAGTCGTACATGTACATGGTGTAGTACATAAATATAAGCATTTTGTGTTAGAAGTGAAGGTCAGATACAAACAAAAAATATACTGACTGTTCAGTATCCAACAAACCTATACGTCTATCACTGTTGGCTCTGAGAAGATGATGATATTATGCACATTGTGTTAGTTTCTTGCTTCTATTCTCCACTAAACTCAATCTACCACATCCTCAAACGCTATTCGTTTTCTCGGTTCTAAGAGGGCTGATACAGACATGCAAAGAAAAACAGTTTCCCAGATTGAATATAATGGAATGGATCACATCACATCAACAACTTGTCTTACTTTTCTCAAGAACAAAAAATATAATCCTGTTGCTTTTAAGCTGTCGTCCGAGAAACAATACATTTCCTCGCTGCTTCCCCACATAACATGGATTTTGCACTTGCTCCACCGCTCTACTTTTCACTCATTTGCGGAATGGAGTATGTATATTTTACTTACATGCCAATACATGCATAAATATATTATGCGAATGCGGATATTCAGGAGTAAATTCTTTGTTTATTATGTAATTGCACATCTATCTTACTTGTACGCTCCCCGTCATTTCTCGAAAAAGGATATGGATAAGTTTGTATATCAATGATTTCTCTGAGAATCCGCAACGCTATCCACGTACAAACCGTAAGTCTGTCTGTTTAACATCTTGCGAATTTACTAGAGTTCTGTTTTAAATCGCTGGAGAAGACATTGAAACGGTGTACATGCTTCAGCACAGACTTACAACATATTATGGCGGTTGGTGATTCCAACCTTGAGAATTCGTTGCGCCACTTTGATACGGCCATCTACAAGAAAACTAGTTATTTTTACCCCTCGTCTTATTTTAAAATCCCACTCTCAGTCACTCAGTCAGTCAGCCGTTTGTTCATCAAAGTGAGGAATGATGGCACATTTCAACGCGGCGTATATATTTTACTGAAGCCGATGAACTTTTGTCTTCCAATTTTCGTCTGTCTATGCTTATTGTTCACTACAATGCAAATATGTTGCATAATATGACTACATAATATAACGACATGATCACCTACCTATGCAACATTTTACGTCATATACTGTACTGACAATAAAGTGCATCAAAAGTATTTCCGGTTACATTTTAACCATAATAATACTATCTTACACCCGTTCATAAAGCATTTCTGTGGAGAAATGGCGTGCGTATGTGTTTCTAATCGAATTTGCAACGTTACTACTTGATATACTGTATATCTATGCAGCGTTGATGACTGACCTGTGTCATAAACTGATATTTGAGATGCTGTAATGGCCGTTTGTCAGAGGAGCACAGGTGAGGCATGAAATTTAAAGGGAAATCTGATGCGAAAAGAAAACAAGTCATAGACTTGGTGAGCAGAGCATGGGAATACGTGGGAGCCACCTTGCAACAAACTCCTGCTAAAAATGACCTCAGAAAGTATGTATGGAACAGTGCCAGCCAAGTCAAGACAGTTGAAGGAAATATTAGGAGAAGTAATACAATAAAGTGGAGTATCATGGTTATCTCTTCCTCATCATCAAATGGGATTATGCGGTGGTGGTAGCGGCTGGTCTTGTTGTATGCAGTAGTTTTTTTATTTTCTTATGTATGTGTATGTGATGGGATGTGAGATGTGATATGCATTCCAAACTCGATTTTGTCTGCATTTCCCGGTTCGAAATTAGAAAGAAAAATCCCTTCTTTTGTTTTTTTACACTGCGGCATTTACTCTACCATGTCTATTGACTGAAAGAAGAAGACAGCAGAGAGGACACTCGGTATTGCAATAGAATAAATAAAACTGCTGTAAAGTATGATGTGGTGGGATGATACTAGCGGTGCTAGGCACGTGATGGAGTCACAAAAGTCAAAAGGTATTCATGCTTCATCCTCTTTTATTTGTCTGAATAATCATAACAAGTCAAGAAATGTTTTTCCTCTTTCTCTCCAACATCTGCTTTCCATCATTTTCTTTTTAGTAGAAACAATTCATGCCCTTCTCTCTTTCTTTCTGGCTGAAACAGTCGAGTCAAAGTAATTGCTATTTTCACGCTGTTTTGTTTCCATCAGTTTCTACTCACAATGTTGCCTATGCTTTTTATGCGGCAGGCAGTGGCAGATAATCATCATGATGAGGACTATGACGTTACCACTGCTGGACGTGACCAACGATGAACCTCTGCAGTCCGTTTAGCATCTGCTAAAACGGTTAAGCTACCTCTAACCCATTCCAAATTATTACTTTTATATAGATACAAAAATAGTAGTCATGCCTTCCCCAAACAAAACTAGACTATAAAGTATCATCAGCGAAAAAAGTTTTATTTGTCCCATGGCTCCCTCTAAAAAGACCGTCTGGTTCTGTTTCATGTGCCATTAAAAATACAACAAAGTGCAAGATTGAAACACTCTTTTTTAGTAGCCTTAAGAATCATTTGGAGAGAGAAATGATGATGATGATACAAACAGTTATACAGTCAAGTAATTTTCTGTAATTTATTTTTTTAAATCGTCTGTTTCTAGTTTTATGTGCATTAGTGCTCATCATCATCATTGCCCTCCCATGCTCCAAGCTGTCTGCTTAGATACACCCGTATTTCTAGCTGGCTGGTTGCGTTCTTGTTTTAACGATAAGGCTGCTTGCTCACTATATTAAAATTTCAACTTTGGTTTGGTGTAAGTAGTCATTAAAAACAAATCGTAAAAGGAATCTCCCCATTTTTACTTTCCACTTAAAAGTAACAGCCTCCACAATGTCTTGTTGTTGAAGATGATTTTAGATTTTGCAGATAAAAGTAAGTCTGCAAGAGATACTTTTTTTCTCGGCATCGGATTCGTTTACAAAGGGAAAAGGAATCCGTTGACCACTGACATACCGGGTTGCTAATAGCTTCGCTCTCTATCCAGAGAACGGCGATAATTACATCTGACTCATTCGGTTCTTCACTGTGTGTGTGAAATTCACACAATTACGCTTTTTACTTCCGTGGTATAACTACTTATGTAATGAACGTTGTAACCTTTGTAGAGGTTGGTCTTACATACAAATGTTTTGCTGGAATGAAGTCAACATGTAGTTTTTGGAAGCCACTTGTAATTTTTGTTAGTAGCTTAGAAATGTAATAGAGAAAGTTAATACGTTATGTTATGTAATGTAATGGTATCATTATATTCTTCGAGTCCTGACCTTTTCAAATCCGTTTTGATGTTCACCGTCGATAACATAGCGGAAGTTTAGTGATGTTCAGTAAGTTCACACAAACACAATTTTTAGTAGAAAACGACAAACGTTTCCCCAAAATAGGAATTTGTCGCAGCACGGAAAAAAACACAACAATTAAAACCAGAGAGAGAAAACCTCAGCTAGCTCAACAAAAATCACTCACTTCTTCTTTTGTAACAGGGTGGGGTTTTCAAACTCAAAAGCAAAGACAAAAAGGACTCAATTCATATCAAAGGACAACATTATTTGTCATAATCAAGCCATCCATCATATCATATTGCTCCTGCAGTAATTGAAGTAGACGATTATTATTGATATTATTTTATTAATATTATCACACACAGGTTACCACGGAGAGTTAGTTTATCACTTCAAAATCAACAGAAAAAAGTTGGTATTGCAAAGTCATTATCATCCTGATCTGATTGATACGGTATGCTTTTATGCAATGCTTCAAAGTTCTGGCTCTAGCTTTTAGTTAAATTCCCGTTGTTTCTTTCATTCTAGCTCTGAAGCTTTAATGCACGAATGAATTGACATTGACTTGACCATCATGTTGCTCTCATTGTTTATGGAATACAGTGTCAAAAATCAATGTTCACGTGACCTGCAAAACAAATTACACTCATGTATATTGGCTCACCACAACATTTCTTTCAGGATGCATTCCATTCCATCATACAACATTAAAATAGCAATATCTAAATCCACTCATCTATTTCCCATTGATTTCATAAGTATCACTTTTTTATAAAGTTAGTTAGAAATCTCAGTTGGTTGGGCTGACTACGATGTTTTCGTCACATTCATTCCGCCTTTTATTTATTTTTAAGTGGACATTTAAACCAATAATATTAGGGCTTAATTTGATAAAAAATCTTAAAAAGCATGGTTTGCGAGAATGTTGTGTGTGTAGCTGGTTGAGATATATGTGTACTGTGTCGTCTCAGCCAGTCTCTCTTTTATTATTGCGTCGAGACGGGAGACGACAGTAATGGTTTGTGTTTGTGATGTCGTGTAATTTTTGGTTTATAGGTTTGCATGTAAAAAGGACATCGGGGTTCCGATTGGGAATTACTAGTCCCAACTCCAACTTTCACTCATGTATATACATATATGTGCATGTTATTTGGGTTTTTTCATTGCAGGATTTAGCAAAAAGGAAATATAGTAATTATCACAAAAAGTAGGATACAACAACATTGTGAAGGTAGAGGCTAAAGTGATAGGAAATCGGATTTTTTCAGTTTTTTTGGAACAGCTCAGTTCCTTAACTGGGTTGGGTATGTTTGTATTACTGTATTCCATTGTACTCAGGTTTAGTAGACTTTGACATGAAATAGTGAGGTGGTGTAGTAGTACAATTGTTTTGTGATAGTTGCGTTTTTTTTGTGCAGCAGGGTGGATAAGTTTTTGTGCAATGTTTTGTTTTCTGTGGTGGCAGTGGCAAAAGTGTGTAGGTAAGGTAGGTAGAAACAAGTTGGAAAGAATGGACATAAAAATAAACCAAAGTGGTTATAAAATGGTAGTTGCAAGAATTGTAATGGTGAATGGAGTATCGGATTAGAAAAAATAAGTGATTCCATACATTTTCTCGCACGCTCACATGTTTTGCAATATACATACCTTTGGTTTTAGTTTCTAAGAATTCAGAAATAATGGTCAGTAAGCCGTACATACCTAAATAGGATTTATTCAGAAGGAAAAAACCTCCGGTTTTAACGTTATATACTAAATGTTATGGCTAGTTTTTAGTTGGGGTTTTAGTACTTTATAAAGAGTCATCGTGCACTAAAGCTTCAAGCGTTAAGAGTTAACCTTTTCAGGTTCTGACGCGACGTAAAATCTTTTCGTTTTCTTCACTCAAGAAAACTACGATTAGAATCAGAGATAAGTCTTAATAGGATAAATAAATATGGTAACTGAGTCCTATAAACCAACGCTATTTCATTTTCTTGGGGTGATTAGTCTACTATGTACGTTTAGCTGTATCAGTTTATGCTTCATTTTAGTTTTTCTGTGCTGGTGAATTAAGGTTAATACGAAAATGGTTGGCTGGATTATTTCAGTATTATAATAAAACTAGAAATTAACTTTTTGATGGAGTTTACATGCGGAGCCCGTGTTTCAATAGTGCAGATAGATGGTTAAAAAGGCAAACACTGAAAACAAACAGTATAAAATGACGGTGAAAGTTATTTTTTTATAGTTTTGTTAGCTCTTGTCCAACCCAACGTTTGAGACGACGTTAGGTACTTACAGACGTTGGTTAGTACGAGAAATATGAATGGATTAACATAACACATACATTTTTAAATTTTACATGATGGATCACAATACATTACATCACAGTACGAGGGTCATGCAGAATATGCTCTCACGAACAGTGAAATAGAACCATAATCATTCACATACTTACTGTATTGTGGTACATAACATCAAACATTGTATGCACATTATGCACTGCACACCAAAACAACCAAGTTTACATGACGTAACATGACAACATTAATGTCGATTTTATTCGATTCACTCTGCGATTGCAGTGCTAAGTATTATTTGTGATTTGTGAGGCATAGCAACATATATGGTGTGAACGGGGTGTTAGTCGACTGTGACAGTCAACGTGAACGAGTGAATTTTTAGTGGACAAGGACAAGTATTGGATTGACACAGATCCCTTGTTGTTCTCCTATGTTTTTAATGAGCTCGTGCTTAGCTATTTTTTGTTTGCAGCAATCAAACGAAACGAATTAAGTGGACGCGGACTCAACACAGCAGTGCTTGGACTAGCGTGGATTTGTACGTTGGGAATATTTGTGTGAGAGAAAGCAAGCGTATAATTTCTTATTTAGCGTGGTTGCTAGTAATAAGCAGATCATCGTGGTATTAATGCACAGCTCGTTCGTGTTGCAACGTGTGATTTTTACTGCAACTTTGTCTTCGCATGACACACAAAACTAATACTATTAACATGGAATCCCGCTGCTTTACGAGAGTGTATGAAGGGAATTAAAATGATTTTACGAAAAATTGAAAAAACAACATTATCCTACGTTTCTTTATATGCTACAGGTTTTAGTATTTTTCCATAATGTGAAAGTACAAACTAGAAAGTTATTTGTTTCGAACCAACTCTGCGTGATATTTGGACTGAAGTACATATCTAAAAGTAAAAATCAATACGAGCCACACTGCTTCTAAAAAACTGGTTTGCAAAATTATTTACGACTAATTGATCTGTCGTGCATCATTGCTAGTTCTATAATAAAAGGGAGAAACGTAAAAATAAAAATTGATTTGTTAAGTATCGTTTGCATAACTGTGACTGTTTTCATAACGTGGGCGCATACAATTGCAGACATACATAGAAATACACGTGTTTAAATACTTGATGGGCTGACCGACTACTTGTGTGAACTGCTAGTCCCAGAACAAGGCCGAGCAGCATTATCAGACAGGATGTGTTTTAATGGATTGCGTGTATTTAAAAGTAAAGCTGATGAATGCTCATATCCCATTTCATATTTTGTGTTTGCCATAGCTCTAAAGAGGGAACCCGTTTTGTTCTTGGTGGTGGTAGGATAGAAAGTCAATATTTGTGAATAAAATAGCTGTGTGTGCAAATGTGTGTGTAGTTATTGGGCAAGAGGGAAAGTGATACTTTTCACTTTCCTTTCCCTTTCCCCTCAATCTGACAAATATCGCATGATGATAAATGGAACAGTTGGGCATTATTGTTTTTTCCGAGTTTGAGATATGGGGAAAGTAGAAAAGCTCCATCTAGGATATTGTTTATTTGTGTGCAATATGGAATGCGAATGAGAGTAAGGTAAAAAAGAGGTTAGGGCCAGAACTGGACGGACGTTTCGTGTGTATGCACGCGGATTATTTATTTTCCGAAGGAAAAAAAAGCCTGTTCTCCATGCAGTGAATACACATTGCATAGTAATCAGAATCACAATAGGAGAATAATATGACGTTTTGCTAATATATATTCAACCTATTTGAACAGCAGGATTTTACAAACAAGTGCATGCATATTATACGAATTTTAGTGAAGAGAGTGGAAGAAAAAGCTGCAGCACAATGCAATGGTTGGGTTTCATGGCTGCTTATTATGGCACTTACGTGTTTGGCCATAGGTCATATCAAAGAAAAATATAAAGGGAATGTAAGCAGTTCGTAGAAGATCTCGTTTTGTTATAAATAAAATGAAAAGTTTGGAGAGAAAAGGGGGCGAGAGATATTAACTATTCATACGATACATGTGCATTGTGTACATATACGTACATTTATTCATTTATATTGTACAAGTGTGAACTGTGTGTGAGAAGAGAACACAAGAGAGATATTTCCGCTTGGAATCACGTCAGACAAACAGGGAAGAATATTGGATTGGACTTTGTGGTGGACCAACTCTTTCTCTCTTTTTGCCTCCAGTGTGGTGCAGGATCCAGAGAATGTGGATGGACAAAGAAGACACACGAAACCCGAAAAAACGAAAGCGTGGCATTTTCTGCCTTTGCTGCCATCCTTTCCAATGAAAATGAGAGGATTTCAAGCTACTCAAGTAGAAAGCTGTGATTCCTTCTCCCTTCGCAATTATGCTGTGAGAAAGGGAGAAGTTTTTGATTTGTAAATAGTCAACTGTGCATATAAAATACATGCAAAAAGCATTAGTTAGAATTGGGATTAAATACCGAATACTATGGCACATTTTGTTCATGAGTATTTATGCCATAAATAGGGCGAATTTAGAAAATTGAATAAAAATCTGTGAAAATTTTTCTCCTCAAACTAAAACAACGTGTGTGAAGCAAAACGTGGGTTTAGTGAGTGCTTCAACATATTATACAAATACATACATCATGATGATGATGAAAATGATCGTGATGGATGATGAAATGATGATGTGTGTACATATGTATATCTGTGTGGTTGTGGTTAGTAGGGAAATTCTTTCAGAGCATGCAGTAGCACTGCACCACTAATAAATCCACCAATTATTTCTGTATGACGCATCCAAAATAATGTATGCAGTTGGAATTTCCCTGAAAATTATTTTGGACAATCCGACAATAAGCAACATACTTATTATGTATCTACAAGCGACGATATTACAGACTTGTGATCGATTTCACTCTGCTCGCTTTCATTTTGCTAAATTGTCGGAGAGTGAAGTTAGTGATGTGAGAAAGCATTAAACTGGAACAATCAAAGCGGATGATGGTGCGGATGGAATGAGAGAGCCAGCAAAACAACTCCCACGAATGGACGGAAAAGCTGAGTGCACAAAATCCAATTGGACAAACACATTTGTTCGTTGTGCCTTCTTGTGCAAATAGAGAGAGAGTGTGTGTATCTGTGTGCAAAGATCTCCATCTATTTCAATTCTACTTCCGTCAAAAGTGTTTGGAGATGAGGATTTGTGGTTCCTATTTAGGATATCTATATAATTTACCGATTTCCACGACGCCCATGACGATGATGAGTACCTTCGAGGGCAAGATTCACAAGTTTTTTGTCCCTCCCTGCCCCCGCAACTGAGAGTGCGGGCAGGGAGGACTTCAACAATCCAAAATGATAGTTGGTGAACATTATATTGGTCCTACTATGTACTACTATTTTTCACGTTGATGACGGGATGGAATGCTTTTCTTTACGTAATGTTAATGTCATGTTAATTTCGCTTTTATTTCTTTCTCCCTTCTTCTAGGAAACTCAAAAAAGTATATAATATAACTAACACAAAATCAACGCTCTACTAACTCATCAAGATTTATGGGGAAAATAAACGAATTAAATTACATGAATATGTCATGTTCCGAATCGCCATCACTTTTTTTAACACGGTAGAAACTACAAAAGAAAAGAAAAATTGGAAGGTACAGCTGCCCCTTTACTAGGAAAACAAGAACCTTTTGCCCCAATTAATCATTATTATTATTTGCTGCGTTGCCCGTTTTCACTCCACTCCCGGCAGCACTTTGTTTGACACAAACATTCTATATTGACGTTTTTGTTAGCTAATCAATCCTAATCCATGATGATGATGTTGATGTTAGTGGAGGCGCACACACCAACCAAAGCAAAAAAACCAAAACAAACAGACGAAATAAATAAATCACACTCGGAGGAAGGAAATCAACCACGTGGTTGATTAAAAGAAATGGGCATTTCCGTTCTGTAGCAACATTGCTAAAAAAAATAAATAAAACTAAATGTGAAAACGTTCACTTACAAGGCTAATAATATGTGTAAGAATGTATGTATTTATGTGAAATGTAGTCACACAAACAGAGAGAGAGAGAGAAAGAAAGAAGAAAGAAACACTCGACTTTGAAATATGCTTTAAAGGAACAACTTACAAACGTCAATTTCATATACGCGACTTGATTCTCCAGATCAATCATTTATAAAATCTCTGATGAAACTTATACCGTATAACACAAAGGGTGAAAAAACGAGATGAGAAGAGCCATAAAAACAGAAATTGTCGCTAATTTTCTCCCTTTCCTTGAGAAGGAGACGATGGTGATTATGATAAATTCCTAGCGTTTATATTCCTATTAATTTTCCGCTGTCAACTTCTCAGGATTAGTCACACTCCTTCCAATCCTCTAGTGTTGGAATATAATCTCCATCAGATCAGCAGTTAGCTCAGAAATTTGGTGAACGAGACTCTTCCTTCCTGCAGTATATTTAAGTAAGTTGTACACACACACGTGGACAAGATGTAAGGTAAGGGCTTTCTCCAAAACCGATTTTTCCCTTTTTGGATCCAAAAATAGACCACAAAAATCTTTCCGTTTTGTGCTCAGCTAAAGGAACCCCATCTATTTTTGCTATGAAAAATCGTAACTGTAATCTCGACACTGTGTATCACCCATAATGTTACTGTAAAAGGGGAGCATTTTTCTTCCTTTTCAAAAAATGGCACTCAACTCACACTCTTCCGGTCGGTGATGCAATTCGACGCACTCAAAACATTACTCAACATTAGCTCCACACTCTTTCAAAGCAGTATCAACGCATGTATCCATCTATATTATGCTCCGTTGATGTACTAGAAGCCAAACAATGTTGGCGATGATGAAAGATTTGTCATTTTTCATTCAACTGGGCATAGCTTAGCACACTCCATGCGTTGTTGCACATACAGTATTATTCTCAATATTTGTTATTGCCACATATAATGGATGATGTCTACACTACTTTTTAATCTCTGGACTGATTTTTTTTCTCTTCCTTTTTCTGCCATACTTTTTAACTGGGGCGGGCTATCTCCGCGTATGTTGGACTGGGGAAAATGGTACAACAACAGGAATGGTATTGGTAGTAAAAGTTGTGTTTGTTGTTGGGAACCGGTGAAAATGTAGGAAATTGAGTGGTTTCCATCTGCGACGAGCAACCCATTCCTGCTTCCTCTTCATCATGATGACGACAATGATGATTATGAGGACGAACTCAACATTATATTGTGAGGGAGGACAAGGTGGCTCTCCATTATGTCGAATTAGCCACAATAAGAAAAAACAACATCATTACGACGACTGTCTCTCCTCTCCGTTTTCTTTATCTGAGCTCAGTTGACGGCGACAAAGATGTCACATTATGAACAATGGGAATGCCACTCCAAAGAAATAGCACCGTGTAAAGTTGACAGTTGTAATATTGCCCGTCACTAGTAACAAATAATGTACTCCTCTCTGCGGCTAAAGTATTAACACTATCTTATACCATAATCATCGTCATTTTCGTAATCATGATAGTCACCTCATGCAACACTTTTGCGCTCCCTCATGTTCATTTAACCAATTTTTCTCAGGGGTTGGTTCCGTCTATACATTGCATATGTTCCAACTTCATGCAAATACTATGCGAATCCTGGATTAGGCAGCATTAAGGATAGAGGAGACGAAGAAGACAAGTTACTGGGACAAATCCGAACGAGGAGCAAGTGGACACTAAGCAACGAGATGCACGGGAGCTGTGCTATCGGATTCTACTGAATAGAAGCTTCCCTGGCTGTCTTTCTCGATTCCACTGAATTCTATGACGATGACGACATATTATTTATGTACTTCTGTCCTTGGTTTCACAATAACAAGAATAGTTTGGATATTTAGGCATTACTATGGCATTGTGCATTTAAGAACAAGAAGGCACTATTGAGACGGAACTGCTATTGTGGCAAATTGAGTAAGACGAGTAAGCAACGCAGCCCAACAACTACACGGAAACTAGTTTTAGAGGACTCGTTTAGCGGATTGCACTCTTGTTTCCAATATCAGTACACCTGTCACAATTATCCCATCATGTCAGGACAAATCCATAGTTTGTCCTGAATTTAATATCAGTATCTCCTCTGTTCCCATCTGTCCTTCTGTCTAACGTCATAATTATGTCCCTTCCGGCTTTTCAACAAAGATCCCACACCCATAGTTCTTTCCTTCTTTCGTTTACATTATCACACTAATATGTTGCAATGACTACTGAAGAACAAGAAGAAAGTGACACATTTTACTATGATATTGATGCCTCTCGAGGAAAATCTTTGCCATTTATTTTCCAATCCACTTGCTTTCTCCTTTGTTGAAGTGTGCACAATACGAGCAAACTTGGTGGGAGCAGACAAATTTGAAAAATCAGCACGACAGGAAAACTTTGCGAGGAAGAAAATCTATAGTTTCCTCGAGAGAAAAAGTCAAGTTGCTCACTCAGCTCGTCGTCATCAAATAACCAAAACTTTTTCCGTGGAGTAAACTCAACTAACTAGCACGCAAATCCGTAGGCTGGAAGGGAAACGGACATGGACACCAAATGAGGATTCCTCTGCATTTGTATGCCGCATTCAATTCATTTTGTACCGCTTACTCCAACCAGTTCGTTTGCAATACTAGGAAAGAAAGTACACCGCACAATATTTTCACTCTTCCCGCTTTCTATTATTATTATTATTATTGGTTGCCTAGACGAAGCAAATACGTATGTTTGTAGTATGGTGTAATGATATGATGATGATTGTATAAAAATCCTTATTGCTCAGTGAAACAAAGCACGGAGGCTAAGTGTTACTTTTTTACAACGGTAGGAGTGTGTGCTGGAGAAAATTTATTCAACAAAAACTTTCGCTTCTATTTCTATTTGAGTCAGTCAGTCAATGCGGATACATTTATTCTTCTTGATGATAACGGGGAGAACGCTTCACGTTTTGTTGAAAGATGAGCCATTTTGCAGAGCAAGCAGGTGAGAGAGAAAGAAAGAAAGAGTGAAAGGAAAACGTAGGTTCGTGGTTATGTCCGAGATTTTCACTTCACTTTTCCTTTTTCGGCAAAAGTGCTGGTGCGGCAATGAATCCTGCCACTTTTGTGCACCTTTCGTAGAATCCAAATGACCCTGAGTCGAGGACGAGTGGAAAGACCATTACGAAAAAACTTCCCTTTTCCCCAAATTATCTTTCCTGGCACAAAAAACAAATCTCATTTGGAATAAAATTTAACCTGTCGGTTTTATACGTTACTCCTCCTTCTAGTTCCCCTTGTTTTATAAACTACTTGCTGGCTTTTCTCGATTCTGATTATTTTCTTTTATTCCACAAAGACTGTATTCAAAACCGATGATTTTTACTTTCTTATTGTTTCACCGGAACCAACCTCACAAATATTTGTTACTGGAAACACAAACACGAAAACTAGTTTTCACAATTTTTAGGTTGCTCTGACTCCTTTCTTTCTGCTTTAGGCTGTGCCTATAAAAATGTGACTTGGCTGGACTGGACAAGCCGAGAATATGGTTGAAAACCGGTATTTATTTTTTTTCTAGCCAAAACACATAAAGCACTTGTCCTCCTCCTCCTCCTACTTTTTTCAACTGGTAGCGACAACCACACCACTGCATAAAACCTGGAGTTTATTTTTTTGCCAGTTTTGGATTTTAAAGGAGGCGAAAAGTTCATGCAGCTAAAACCAAATGACACCACACACAATATATTTCGCTATTAAGACTCTTCTTAGCTGACGTGACTCTATTTTATTTGTTGGTCGCAGTGACCATTCGTTTCTTGTCAGGAGCAGGAACAGCCGCGGCAAACTGGAGAGAAACGGGCCTGGATTGACAAGGAATGCTATTTTGTGACTGACTGACTAACAATAAATGAGAGAGTGAGTATGTGTGGTGCTGTGCACATGAAAGAAAAAAGGAATGATGACGATGACGATATGATGATATCATTATGGAAAAATATGTATGTATGTACGTATCGTTACTTTTCCCTTAGCAGAGAAATTGTGGAGCATACATATTATAAAACCCGTTTTTTGCTCGTGTTACATATATACTTCTGTTCTGTGTGTGCTTCCTTTTTGCTGTACTTTTTTTATTTTCCTTTCTACTTTACTTCCCTTTTGTACATTTTCAAACATACATACATTCACGCCACTTGCTCCACTCCGACTAAACCAGGCCTCCAAGTTGGACTACTATTAAAATGCGTACTGAAAAGGAAGAGTGGCTGTGCCTACATCATTACATACTATTGCAAGTATAAATTCCTATTCCACCATCCAACCAACCATCCACCACCAACACCACACGACTAAATGACTTTTAGCATAAGGTATAACTACAAAACTATGGAACATGCCACTAGTTTAGCTGCGTTGTGTAAACTGGCATATCACAGAAAAACCATTGGTATTCCTCGTTTTTTATTGCCACTACTAACTACTAATGCATGCATATGCCTTGCCATCATGCCATACAACGGCATGCCAGTACTTTACCATGTTTGTGTTTGTAACGTTATTATTATTATGCACAAACACACACATTAGTAAACTCTTTTCTTTACTGCTGGAAACCGGGAGAGAGAGAGAGAGAGAGAGACGGAGTGTCGAACCAAAATGTAGCTTCCGAACTTGGCGACCCTCTTTAACTTTTTCATACACTGAAAATGAGAGGAGTTCTTTTTTGCTAAAATTCTCTTCCGTTTTCCCTCTTTCATCTGCACCGGAGGTTCCGTCTCTCTCACTCTCAGGAGAGAGACAGGAAAATGGTTTATACATTCATTCGTGCAGTGCTCCATCTCAACCTCTTCTTTGTCCATGTCCATCCATTCCCATTCCTCTACTCCCGTTATATCATCATAAATACACAATAACAATATATATTTATACAGACACATGCTACATTTATAATTTTCCCAAAAGAAATAATATGTGAAAGGAATGGGGTAATGTGTTGGTAGCAATATTTTTCCCCTTTTATCTAATGTATGCATAAACTCGGAGAGCAACTCAACTCTCGTCATGCACCTTTTCCATATAGGAGTGACTCTACCATTTTTCCATTCCTCCAGTTTTACTCCTTACTTCTCAACTTTGTGTTGGCAAACGAAGAAGCCCATAATTCAAAGGCAGGTACAAAATATATAAGAGTTTTTACTAGCTCACGGCAGTAATCTGCAGAAGAGACAGGAACAGCAACGCAAAGCAAAAATAGCATGTTGGGTTTTTACAGTGTGTTTTGACTCTCCGGTATGCACGACTGAAGTCAAAATCAACTCACTTTAAATGAGACAAAACGAAGAGGCTGAAAGTGAGGGCGATGTAGAGCACTACAATGCGAATACAATAAATTCCGCAAATGAGGAAGAGAGGTTGACTATTAGAGTAAAACAAGCAAAATCATTTTCCCTCTTGCTATGCGTTACGTTACTCAAACCTTCTCTTCTCAATCCATCCTTTTTCTGTTCTGACTGATCTCTTGTTTCTTTTTTACAAAAACCAGAGGAGTGGGAACAAACCCATGCATTCATTTTATTTTGTACACAAAACTCACCGGCTAATTCCCCATTGCAGACATGCATGCATGAATTTTCACAAAAAGAAGGACATAATATGTACGTATTAAGCACACGGAGAGAGAGTTGTGTTGTGTGCTGAATCAAAAGTCTAGTCATCTACCTAAAATTACAGTGGAGCTATGGAGTGCCGTTTTTTAGTTTGTCATGTTTGCTAGTTTTCTTTCTCCCGTTTACTACTCCAGTCCTAACTCCTAACTGCTATAAACTATAGTTAGCATGTATATTACAAGTTTTATTTTGTTGTAACTTATTAATACAGAACCGTCCATTATACCTGACTGAATGATGATGATGATAACGGTAATGTAATGCAATGTAGTGCTTGCTTTACATGTCGGCGTGTTCGCCTTATTGGTATAGAAGAAAACGCGCATTGTATTCCAGCATAGGAATAGATGGAACGGTGCTGCGACGGCGGGATGGTGAAGTTGATGATAGAATGTTGTGTGTATACGCTAACCGTGTTCTGTTTCACTTTTTCTAACAGCTTTTCCTTCTCCTTACTTTACTCTTCTCCCATAAATATATGAGAGGTATAAATACTCATATGAAATATAAATGTCATATTTATAGCTATACACAACACAAAGTACGGTTTATTTTGTGTGAAAGACTATTAGAATTATATGGGCTGGACTTTATGCAAGTATAGAGAGAGGTAGCTATAAAATATAGTGACATGTGCGGGTGGCGTTTCTAAAGAACTAAGCCAGTATAATATACGTTCGGCTTTCATGAATGCTTTGTGCTCACTTAACGAGTAAAAATGGGAAATGAATGACAGGACAGAATAGTTCGAGCTTTGCATAGAAGAGAAGTTGTGTCTGTAGTCTATCTTCCCTTATTGAGGGTATTGGTGATGAAATGTAACTGAAGTCAAAAAGTAAATGTAATGGATTTGAAGAGGGTTAGAGTTTACTCCAATTTGGCACAACTTGCAATTACTCGTTGGAAAAAAAGTAGGGAAGCAAACGCTAGTATTTTGGGTACAACAGCCATGCACTAAATTATTACTGCCTTACATTCGGTTGAAAATATTTGCAAAACAGGAAAAAGTATGTAGGCACCACAAAGGGTTCGCCCTAAAAAATAATCGTTGAAAGGAGGCTACTGGATATTTTATTGTAGGATGTGTAAAATTCATTTCGAATTTCCAGATTATTCGACACCGTCTTTGTTACTTTAATTTTTTCTGGAAGCAGTGGAGTGGAGTGGTCATACGCGAAAGTCATTTGAAGTGAATAATACCATTGTCTGCTGGAGCTTGAGCTTTTGCTATAGTGTAAGTTCATTGAAACACAGCGTGAAAGGTGTGGAACTGAAATAACTCAAACTCGGCTTGTTTTATGACAGACTAATGAGCTGGATTGCTTTATATTACACTCTTTCGCTACGGCAAAGCATGTATATTTCATGAAGCGTAGGATGAGATGAGCGGAACCAGACCCATGCAGAAAAGAAATCTCCCCGAGAAAGCATCCCAACTAGGCGTGAATCCTTTGTGCCTGTCGTGCAGCATTAAAGTCGCTATATAATGTGCTCTGTATCCCTGCACGCATTCATGTCTGCCAGAATAAAACAAAAGAGAGAAAAAATTGGTAGCATATCATTTATTAAGATACATTTTTGAGCCCTTCGTCCTCACTAAAATCCTTGCACCCTGAACTGAACGATGCCTGTTCCATGTTTGCGTCACTCAGCCAAATACATTATGTAATAGACACCATTTCAACCCAAAGTTGTTCGTTTTCTCGGGTTTTTTTGCACCAAAAGGCATTTAATCCTCAAATAAGTTAATACAAAAGAAGGCAAAACACTGAGCACCAAAAATTTATATCGGTCTGATAAAATATATATGAGTAAAAATCAATTTATGATTACGGCCATACAATATCGTAATTCAATTTAAAAAATGACAAATCCAAAATGTATTTCTCGTTCACTACACCGGCCATTTAAAAAATAACACCTAATAATTTTCAGGAAACACTTGGATTGACTTGTAAGAGGTTCATTATGTTTTTCCGAGATTGTGAAATAGTGACGACAGATGGAAAGCATACACGTAAAAGTATTTATACATAGCACATACCGTTATGATATGCTGACTCTCATTCTCATCTCCATTTTTTTGCCTATTCTAAAAAATCTCCAATTTGGCATGTTGCCTTGCTCATTATGAACTCATGCAGTGAGTCAGTCACGCTGCAGTTGCAGCTACTCTAGCTTCCAAACTCCGTTGCTTTTGTCTCCCCATCATGCAACTCAAATTCTTTTATGAGGGAGACAAAGAGGAAGTATGCATGTCTGTCAGTGTGAATGGGAACAACAAATCTTGTAAAACTGTTACAAAACATTAATGAGAACGTGATGGGAATTCATACTATGGAGAATATCCTCATGATAAAGCCATAACGTGCTCCTTCATCCCATGCTTTATGGGTATTTCCTAACCTTTTGATTAATTAATCAGTTCGCTAGTGGTCTTTTTGCACAAAGCGACTGTTTTTTTGAACGACGATGCAGTGGATTGCAGTCTAGTGTCCACTACACTCCAACCAAACAATCTTGATTTTAGGAGAAAATTAATTCGCAAGCACTGCCCTGTATTGCAAAAGGAGTGAGTTGTGCATGAAGCTCGAAAAGCGAGGAGGGGCCGAGGAATCTTTGTGCTTTCACAATATTCATAAATGTATTCATGAGCACACCCAACATTTTCTAGTCTTGATGATAGTGATCACTCATGATGACGATGATAATAATACGCAAAGGATAATGTCATTTCCCTACTCGCTCAAAGGGGAAAGGAGGCAAGCCAAGTGGGCTAGAAGAAGGAGAAGCAGCGTACTTGTCTGAGCTCATTAACTATGCTCTTATATAGCTCCTCTACTTTGTTCCTCTTGTTGCTTTCGTATGCATGGGACATGAGACAGGAGGAGAACAAGAGTGGGAAGCAAAAGCAAGAAGGACGAGGACCTAGCTACCCACCTTCTTCCCGCATTTCTCAAAGAAACATCTTTTCTCTGTTCAGACATGCAAGACATGAAGTGACCTGAGAGTGAGTCCCTCGGTGAGAACCAAGAGCAGAGTGAAGTAACAAAAGAAACAGAAAAAGAGTTCCCCATCCCTAATCAGGGAATGGATGGACGCACGCTAAAAACCACGACAGTTGGCACAACTAAATGTGGAAAAGTACATGGTATTATTCCTCCAACTTTTTTCCCGAAGAAACTCAAGAACCTCTATATTTAATGGTATGTGCATGTATATACATGTGTGCATGCCCTGGAGTTCTTCTTTTTTTTGGTTCCGTAGTGTTCGCCGGTAGCGAACAAATGAGATAGTCCGAAAGTTATTCACATGATGATGATGAGGTTAACAGAAAGTAGCAAGTAGTTGGGCCTCCCTGGCTGTCTATCCTTCTGTTGTATTTGTGTACCTGTGTATACGGCTTTGTGCTCCGAGCATGTCTTAACACATTATACATCTTTTTGTGCAATGACATATTATTCACAGAGGAAAAAGGAAAGTTTTTTACTTTCTTTTTGAAAAGGGCGATGAAAAATATAAAAAAGGCTTTGCTGGCTCAAGGAAACTATTTACTTGGCGGCCATCATGCAAAAACGAATTGCGAAACATTACTATGTATGAAATGAATGTGTTGCTGCTGTCAGTCCACTTTAATACGGAATGTATGCAATACGGTCTAACGCCAACACTAACTACCTACTCCTTATGAACCAGGCACGATATCCTGGAAATAAGTATCCATAATATATATTGCTCAATGATGATAATACTAATGATATGCAACACAGCTCTACATGGCTGCACCACCCATAAAAGTTGTTTAGTTTGGACCCCTGGAATAAAGTGACAACGGAAATTTCACTTTCCTTGTCCCGTTATCATTCTCATATCATTATTGGAAGGAGAGAGGAAGAGAGCGTAGTTTTCTTTAACACCACTTCAAACTTCCACCGCCTTCTTCCTTCGAAAGCTTTATCCAATCTTTTTCAAAGGAAGGATAAACCACATGTTTGTTTCGATAGTGGAAACCCGAAAATAAATTCCGGATGGGAGTAAAAATGGTCTGAATAACCAAATGGAACTGTGGTAGTGGTCGTGGCAAGACTTGCTTACGAACACGACGCTTATCATTAGTTGAGTATGTTGCAGTGGCAATTTTATTTGCAACAGCTGCTCCTTTTATCTTTTAAAATTTTGATGATATTGGATTTTTAAACAAGTTTTAAACTAGCGTACTTTCACTTCTTGCTGAAAAAATTGGGTTATGGAAGGAAACGAAAATGCATAAGTTTTTTCCCGCAAGGATAGCAGATTTCTTGAATCAAATTTGTTCATCTTGGTATACACCCGAAATTGTTACAGACTGTCTTGATTCGGATAAATATGATGATTGCAAAAACTAGGAGTGCAGTTTTTGTGTAAGAAATGGCATAATATGATGTTTACATAATTTGCCTCATGTTATTTCAAGATTTGTCAGTTTTTCCTCCTTTCTCTTTGTTATTTTTGCATTTTCGTGGACTTCTCTGCAAGCAGAAAAACACAGACATTTTTGTAGGAGAAAGCCCTAGATGGAAACATGAAATTTGATGTTCAACAATTTCCAACCGAAACCCAATTGCAGAAAACGGGATGCACAGATGTGTTCGGGTAGAAATGACATGGAATGCCAAGTTTGAAATTGGTAGTTAAGTTAATTTGTGATGAGGAGTCATATCACCACTTTGATTCACCTCTTCTCTATCCTCAAAATTTCTGAACGAATTATGAATTTATGCAAAACATGCATCCGTGTATGTGTACTCATACAACTCTCTCAATCTGCGTTTTCCTTTTAGCAGCCAGGCAAGCATGACCTGAAAAAAACGTTGTTGAATAAAAAAGCTGCTGACTCCACCAAAAAAAAGTTTAGTTGAAGGTTGGAGAAAGGGAAAATGGATCAGGAGGAGGTTGAAACTGGTCGGTGATGATCATCATGATGGTACTATGGTTTCCTTGGGTTTCCAATAATCGTACCACAGTCATCACGATCATCATCGTCGTAGTTGTCACCAACGAAGAACACACTTTCTTTCTGCCTCGGAGAAAAAGATATGGGAAGGAGATAGTGGCTTAGCTCAGAGCAAGCCAGTAGACAAAAGTAGATGATAATGATAGAGAAACTCACCGTGTAAGATTGTTCGCATTCATGTGTGTTCTAGGAAAGGAGAGTAGTTAACCATTCAAAAATTGAGCACGATTCTATCCCTCTCCCGTTGATGTAGACTCACACAAAAACCTCACTTGAGCCAACAGAAACCTCATGACGATGGTGATCATGATCAGGATAACGAAAAGAATGAAAAAACGAAAACGTTTTCCCTCCGAGCACAAAATTGTTCCTGCCAATGCCTACACATTCAGTGTCCTATTTCAAACCAATGGCCGCATATAAAAACGCAATCCATTCAACTTTCCACTCATTCATACCCTTCACAATCATATCACCTCTATTTGACGGTTGTGGTGTAGACTTGTCACGCTCCAACAAGGCTGGCTAGCCTAACCCATATTTTGACCATTGTTTCATAAACGCACGTTTACGTTTTCGTAACTAAAGACGCACTAGTTCCACGAGCTTTCATCATGCAAAACTCTCAAATTATAGTTTTCCCTAGACTTACGAAGGAAAGCGTACCACTGAATCTAACATATTCTTCTTTTCTGTCATTTCAAATAGCAATTTTGAATCTCAAAGCCATCTAATCTCGAACGCAAACACTTCTCAGGTCCTAATCCATAAGAATCCGTTAACTGAAGATATTGCAGCTTTTAATCTTACTTTGAACCGCAACGTCGTTGTACCGTCTTGTCAATTATCGTATGCACCATCATGCTCATGTTTCTCACAATCTTCAACTCAAGCAGAAGAGATAACAATAACATTCATGCCGCTGATCATTAGATTGATGGCGCAACCATGTAGTCCTTTTAAGGACATTATTTTGCCTTAAAATGTTTTTTCTGTGCAAACTCAAAGATTTTTATGCTCTCAATCCGGAAAGCCACAATTTTAAGGACGTATGCACGTCTTTTGATCTAACTACCTACGTCTTTTTGAACTCCCAAGTTTTCAGGTTTCATCAGCATTATTTTCATCGTTCTTGTGAATATTTACTTGAGAATATTTCCCCGCATGCTACACAAATGCAGTGGATGCACATGACATCCGTAGGCCCATGTTCCATACCATCATATTTGCATTAGTGTGCCACGAGTCCATGCCAGCATATTTTTGCCCAGCTCTCCGCCCTCCCATCACAACTAAGCACTTGGAACATATTGAAAATGCACATAGATAAGAAAGCCCCTTCTGTGGAAGCAACGAAAAATGAAAAAAGCTTTTTTTGCCAACAAAATAAAATGAATGTGGTACGTTTGGATCTGGAATGGAATGGGAATTTTTTAGTCTTTCCTTGCACTTTTGACTCCATTGTCATAATCATATTGATCATCCTCAGAATGATTTGGTTCAGTGAAGCAGATCACTCCTTTTCCCTCTGAAACGAGCCAATCTACATAATATTCTTTTGTCGGGAGAATCACAAAAGATATCAAACTTGGAGTAGGAGAGCCAACGCCAATTTTGAAAATGAAAGCTATATATTGAGCCAAGGGAATCATATCATTCAGCTTACAACCAACTGTTTAGCCAACTTGAAACGGGAAACGGAAAAATTATTAGGTAGGACAAATACAAGCACCTTCACAATCCTTTAACAAATTCACAACAATAACCACCACCAGCAGCAACAGACTAGCCAACGTCCCTAATGATCATGACGGTAATACCAACAGCATTGAGAGGAGAATTTCAATGGGAAAATAAGTTGCATGCAAATAATAAAGAACTGAGAGAGCCCCGTTTCACTTTCCACACTTTTTACCAAGTCTCCAACGAATGGGGAAATAAAGCAATGTGGGCAATTGGTCTTCTTTGTATTGTATGTCTCCATAAGTTCATATATCGAAGGACACTGGAGCTTGAGCTTTGTGGGCCACGCGCAAACAAGGAAATTGAGAGGTAACACTAAATCCTTAGTTGATACGGCAGAGAGAGGAGTAGTCCAGTTATTTATTTTAGTTGGTGATATACCGTGAGTATTGAACACCCCATAAAACTGTCATGGTGCTATACCCATGCGTGTTTTTATGTCTATATAAATTTGTGGCAGAAATTCTTTCTCTCCTTTTCTTCACTTTCAAGGTATTTCACACGTCGCCTCATTTTTTCCTGTTTCTCTTCTCTTGTACCAAATTGATGGATCCCCTTGTTCCTCAAATGAAGTTGGAACGTTGGAAGGAAACAAGGAGAAGTAGAAAAGCGATCGATTTGATGGAAAGGAAAGAGAAAGAAGAGGAGGATGAAGATGTCGATGAGAGAACAAGTTTGTATACACAATTTTTATTGAATACGGAAGAACCTGGAGAGAAAAGAAGAGAGGAGAATGAGATTAAAACTAATATTATGTGGGCTTTTCTCTACATAAACGGTGGAAAAAGTTTGCTACTGCCTCCAAATGGAAAATGTATTTTCTTTCCAACCAACGAACCAACCACTCCTTTTCTAGCTCTCTGCTCGTGTGTGGGAAATATAGGTAAACAGGATTAGTTGGAAAGTGTCAAGGAAAAATAATCAATTATTTTCCTCTACTTATGTCTCCTCCTCTCCTTGGATGGGATGCGGTGGTGTGAATAAGGAGAGAGAATGGAGGGGGATTAGCTAATAGAGTCATGATCAGAGGATGATGAGAAAGTGCTTAGTTTGTTTAAACTTTTTCTGATCATTAAACGTCTTACACACTGCAAAAGGGTTCTGGTTTTATTCGTTTTTAGCTAAAATTGTTTAACAAAGAGGAGCGTGTAAAGAAAGAGACAAAGGTTCACATACTACTATTTCCTATTTGAATTCTTCTCATGGGGCTGCTGTTCGGAAAATTCGAAAGAAACAACTCCTTTAATCTAAATTACGACATAAAAAGGAACAGAATGCTTAAAAGGGAAGGTTTCTTTGCGTCCATATTTTAAAATCTTTCCTTCTCTTTTTCTGGTTTTGGCAGCTGCTGCTGTTCTCCCCGAGAAATATATGCTGGGGAGTGAAAGTGACTACAAGAGAAGTAAGTCAACGACTTAGGTAGCACATATATACATATGTACGAAAAAAAAACCAAGTACTAAACTGATGCATGCCGGAAAAATCTACATTATGTCTTCTTCATTAGAGGAAGCAGTGAAACCGTAGAGAAAATCTCACGTACCACCACCAGTTTTTTTCCCTGGTAAACTACTCATTAGCAAATTGCTACGTCGCCCGCTTTCCCACTTTCGTTGAGAAGATGGCTGAATGCTGTGCTAGGGCAGACAAGGCCCATTTTCTATTAAGCATGCAGCTTAAAAACGGCACGTTAGTCAAGCCATTATTTTCCTTTCAACAAAGCACCGAGAAAAGATTCAATCAAGGCAGATACTCATTTTTAGCATTGGGAAAGAGTAACACTGAAAGATTCTAGTGAAATTCATCTCATTCTTTCATAAGGCAACCAAGGCAGGAGAAGCTGACACGTATTTATTGTGTTTAAAAACGTGTGCCGGAATAAAAACAGAACGTTTACGAATGGTAAGGAGAAGAGTAAGCAGCGTTGAGAATCCAATTTAAATAGTAATTCATAACTGTGCCGTTACTAGTTACCCGTTTATGTTATCATTAAATCCATTTCCATGCTTTTACCGAGAAAAATGTGTTTTCAAGTTTTTTTAAATGGGCATCAGCTGTACCAAGTAATCAACATGAAGATTATCGTATGAAATCACTTTCGTCACAATTTCCTACCTTCATTCCGCGTCTGAATTTCACTCGTAGCCCAGCATTGTCAAGAATATTTTTCCCAAGCCTGAATGTAATGGTTGCTAAATTGACATTATTTTTCAAACAGGTAGTTAGTTGTTCATGCTTTACTCCAGTACATGTTTTTCAAAATTAGAGCAACCCATGAGGAAGGAAGAACGGTGCAAAGAAAGCAACGAAAATAGTATTAAGTAGAAAGGATGGCGTGGGCAGACAGCACAGAGACTCATTGAAGCAACATGCAATGTTCGTGTGTTCAATTTCTCTTTATTTTATTCGGATTACATAGTTAGTAACTAAACGACGATTTAGCTGAGCTTTGTCTTACTTAGCCATTGTTTAAGGACTACTTTATAAATAAAGTCGCTGCGTGCCCAATTGATGCGTATTTGCAAAGTTCTTGTAACTCCATTTTGAAAATTGTAGCAGTAATTTTTTCATTAACACATTTTTAACCACAGATTATATTCCAGAATAATAAAGTTACTTCAAATTATGATGATGCATTTATTATTAATATATCTGATTGGTTTTTGTTGGTAGTTTCCTAAACTACTTGTTAATAACGAGTTAGTCTATTGGTGCAGTAGCCAACCTACAAATCAATTGGATGCGAGTGACTATTCTACTCTAAGTACTTGATTACAGTTAAATTTAATACATTTCTTCATTCAAGTTAATGGTAAGTAGCGGATAGCAATATTAATCAATACGTGTCTCTGAAAGCTGAAAGGGGGTGAATTGACTTTGGCTTCTCTATATAATTTATACAGAGAAGCCAAAGTAAATTTATCCTCTTTAAGCTTTCAGAGACACATATTATTCATTAAGTGTTAGGAAAAAATGTTAACTTACAGATGGTCAGTATGCGACTCAAGTAGATTCAGTCAGGTCACAAATAAATACTTCCTTAGTTTGCGTTTTTATGCTGTTAAGTTTGTTTATAGCATGGTAATAAAATATCAGAGATAGATTCGTCATCATTTCTCCTCTTTGCTTTGTAGATTTGTTAGTTTCTATTTAAAAAGTGAGTTGAGCATGGCATTCATATTTTATTTTAGTGTTACATACTTATTCCTACTCCAAGTTGACGAGTGTAAGAAAAGCCTTAGGAGAAAGTGTAAATATACAAGTGTGAGTAGTAGTAAGTAGAAACCCGGAAAAATATTTGAAATCGGTTGGTCTAATAAAAAAAAGTTTGTTTTTTTCTCTCAAGATGTTTTCAGTTTTGATATGGTACAAAGTTATTCACATCGTAGTGGAGGATGTAGCACTTTTACACAACACCAGACGGTATATATGTACACTATTTAGGAATAAGTAATAATAGGCAAATGCAGACGACAATGGAAGAATTTTGCGTTTCTAAGAGTTTCGGTTCTTGTCTCCTGGCTGCGGTGTTTTAGCCCTAAGCCAACAAAAGTTGACTTGACGCTTTAGTTTATTTTTGAGACAAGCATCAGTAGTGATCATGACTTAAAATGAGGTAAAACTTTTAATTCCCTGGATTCAGCTGAGATTGAGGCAAAAAATCAACCGTAATTTTTATTACGTTATTTTCACTCGTCGTCTTCATGAGTACATTTTTGAGTAGGTGGAGAAAATGTAAGGATATTTTCAGCTCACTATTTTCCTGATTGTGAGTTGATATTAATTGGAAGAGAGGGGGAGTATCACAGGACGAAACAAGCTTCCAAAGTATTTTTATGTTTCGAAAACGAACGGAATTTGCGGGGGATTAAAAGAGAAAGTGAGCAAAGTGCCCCTGGGTTCCAAAGCAGGGTTTTATTTCCTTTTTCCCAATCTACACATTTTGAAAGCCAGGCCAGAAAGAAGTCTATACGGAATAAAGGGATTATGCCTTTTGTATGGAATAGCACAATATGTGTAGGCAGGTACTTTCTCCCAGTTTTGTTTCTTTGCTTTTTCTTATCCGCAAAAGTTTATATGAAGGAATAATAACATCCTTGTTTTGTAAATTAAAATACTTTTCCATTTATGAAAAACGAAAGCAACAAGACGCACTTTAATTTCGCACAGAATTCACACTAATACATGAAAACACAAGTAAACACAATTCGAGCTTATTATCGTGGCATTAATAACTTCCTCTTCTTTCTCCTTTAATAATCCTCCTCTTCTTTTCATTTGAACACAGGAGGTAAACGCGTGTCAAACTTTACTTTCTCCATTTTAATACCACAGGTTTTGTTTTCAAATAAAATAAAACAACAGGTTATTATTAAGAAGAAAATGAGTACAATTATTTCAAAGTCTCATTTGGTCTGTCTGAAAAATGACAGGATAAAATTAAATGTGGATTCTTACAAAAAACAATATTATTGGCACCCCTATTCTATCTAAATAGGTATGATAAAACTACCAATATTATCTGGTATATGTCGTGCTTGTCGTTGAACAAAAAATTGGATAAGAGGACAAGGACGACGACTACGACAAGGATGAAGAGGATGACGACTCTTTTTGGCAAATGACAATCATCATCGGTTTTTTCTCTCTTCTTGTACTATCTCCGGAATTCATTTTATTGGCTTGTGAGAGAAGGCGGAAGAAGAATGGGAAAAATATCAAATGTGGTCTGGATCTGCATATTGTATAGTTTATATATTATATTTATTTGTTAACTCTCTTCCGCCTTTTTGTTCCTTCGGTTCAAAACGATATCATCTGAATATGATGGGAAAGGAGGAAAAGTATAAGTGGAGTCGTAGCACTTTGATTATCCTTTTCTGACTACTCGTGCCAAAATACTCATACTCATATATCCTTGTGTACACGACAGCTTCTTCTTTCCATGCATATCTTATGCAGACATAAAAACACGTATAATTTTCATTGTATCAGCATGTCTTGGAATAAGTAATAGCGTTCCTTTGTCCTATTGCATTTAAGAAAATAAAAAGACGTTGCTCAAGTTCCGATTTCCTATTTCAAAAACACTTGTCATAGTTTGCGGCCTAGCTTTCTTCCTTTTCATTTTCCGTGTTGTAGAGAGTGAAAATGGTTTAAAGATTTGGAAACACTTTTTAGATTTTTTAAAAATCAAGATTGATCTTTTTCTCAGACTCCCTTTCTTCAAGAGTTTTTCCCTTTTATTCACTTTTAAAGTGGGGGACACCATACCGTGCATATAAATATGGTGCTCGATTTTCTCTCGGCTTCAAGTCTATTTTTCATTTTCCACATAAACGAGCAGATAGTACTTCTACATGTATTTGGAGCAAAGATGAGGACGAGGAGGATGACGATTGCGATGCCAAAAGAAATATTTTGAGGATAAGGACTACTTCACAAAATTACTGGAGAGCATCTCACTTTTTGGCTGCCAATTTCCTCATTCCTGTTCGAATACAAATGGCTACATCATCCACATTTTCATGTTATGCTAACAATCACTAACAACGTTTTGAATTGCGGTAGCACCACTGGATTTGGAGAGAACTTTAGAAAAACCATTTGGAAAACTGGAGGAACGACTGAGAAATATTGTATTATTCATATTTATATTATTTAGAAGAAGAATGGAGCACAAGTGATATTTTTTGTGGTTCTTTCTCTTCCGTGACAACAAAAAGTAAAAAAAAAAATTATTAAATTTTCCCGTCACGAAATATGGAGGAGCAAGACAGGAAGTGACTGGAAGGATGGCACATCATTGACACCTCTATATTCATTTATGTCACACGCCATATTTTGTGCATATTTGAATACACACGGAGCAGCACCACATCATCACCACAGATATACACAGCAACCATAGCACAGAGCACACCACAAGTCACACAACTGCTACGGAGGAAAATAGCTGGTTCCACTTCCTTCTAGCCCTCCTTCTCACTCACCGTATTCCTCCATCACCATCATCATTATAAATGCTTGAGAAGAACCGGAGAATGCATTTGACTCTCTGCTTTTCCCTTTACTTACATATACTTATCCTCCGCTCCCATTTCTGTTTGTGCATGATCCTCATGATGATGACGATGTTGATGGGAGAACAGCGAAGAAATCAAAGCCATTTACTTCTTTATACAGCTTTCCTTCTGGTCTCTTCTCTGTCTCGCTCAGATTTTCAAATGCGTTGTCGTCATTTGCGTTGATTTCTACCCCCAAGAAATTATTCTTGACTTGAAGATAGTTCTTTACTTTCCGTTGCTACTAGCTAGCTCTAACAAATGTATGAAAGGGGTACGACTTTCCCTATCCATGAGAGATGAGGTCATATCATTATTAACTATTTTTCCTGGAGGGAGAAAGCCAGAGGAACAACGTTAAACGTCTACGCTACACACTCCTCATTTGTTCCCTTTATTTTCGCAAAGACAAAAACAAGCTCCGGTGGCGACAGGCAAGATTGGCTGAGCCAAAAATGACACTGTATCTCTGAATATCTGGGTTTTTTCCTCTTTTCCTGTTCGAGTCAACCACTAAAAATTTTGTGGGGAAAATTGTATAGTTTTCCCCTCACGAAAAAAGCTGAAAGGTGATATGATATGGTGTCGTGAAGGCGATACACTTTTTTGTAACTTTCTTCTTTTTAAAGTTTTTAAAAGACGGAAACAGAATATCTGAGTGGTGATAATGATGCTGCTACTTTGCGCCACCACATTTTCTTTTGAAAACTGCGAGATGCGGTCAGAATTGGTGATGATAAGTGGAGAGCAGTGTAGCTATGTAGCTATTATACGTGAAAACATGAAGAAATGAGAAACTTTTTTGAGAAACAAACTCTGCTCTCCTTTTTGGTACACATTTACACTCAGGTTCTGCTGTGGTATAAAAAGGAACGAAAAATGAAACTGAGCAACTTTTTCTTCTTGGAAAAAGCCAAAGTGGTCGAGAGCAAAGATGTATTAGACGGAATGGAGTAGTAGACGACCATGTGCGTTCTTTTCTCACATATTTTTTCTCTCAGGAGGAAATGGAGAAAAGTAGCTTTAGGTTGACATTATCGTTTTCATACAACCTAGAAAGTCGGCTAGCTAGCTGAGTAAGTACTTGGATTACACTTGTGAGCAAAAATACTGATGATTATTCCACTTACATTTATGTATGTATGCATTGGTAGGGACTACGTATATAAATAAAAAATGACACATGTTGCTTCTCACTCTTCCAACTTAGTTTTCAGAAGCTATCCACAACACAGCGTTGGACTAGGTGACTAAGCAAAAGTTGACTTCCTTTTGCCATCATCGTCATTATCAACACTAATTATATGCAGGGTAAAAAACTAGGAGAAAGTGCAATGATGATGAGGATGGTAATGAGACAATGAGTGTTCTCTTCTGTTTCAATTCTGAAAGGCTACTGCTCCCAAATAAGGCTCGTCAGCTTGTGAGAATCACCTTGTCTTTCTTTGCTTACTCTCAGTCCATCCAAAAGGAGCTCCGAGTTAGTTTTAGTATGGCTGTGGCATCATCATCATCACGATCATCCTTGAAGCGAACACAGTTACAAAAAGGATAGATCCCCAGAGAGGCAGATAGGAAGAGAGTTAAGAGATATATGGAGTTAAGTTAACCTCTTTTATTTTATTTTCTCCTCCTCCTCTTTCCTTCTTGTTCTAAAAATTCAATTGAATTCTCGTGAACCACACACTATTGTCTCTCCTTGGAGAGAGGGCACAACACCTTGGCGTTCTCCAGTTTATTTTTTTCGTGAAGGAGATGTTGTTGATGGGCTACATATGCACCATTATATCTATCTCCTGTCTACCCTAGATTCCCTATCTAGTTTGTCAAGTTGGGAGTTGGGAGAGTACGGGAATGGAATAAAGGAAAGAAAACTTGTCTCCTTTTGAACTCACACAATTTTTCTACCTTTATGCCCATCTTGGAGTAGGAGCCAGGCCAGCAACGAATCCAAGGTAACGTGGACAAGTTAGTACACCCAAGACGACTATAAGAAGAAAAGCACGGTGGAGAGCAACCCGGAGACGCTGTATACCCGATCCAATCCAATTGTTTAAAACCTTGTTTCCCAAAAAGGGAACGTCGGAGGACACGGAGAAAGAGGCTGACTTATTGACTTGACTTGGTTTTTAAATCCCTGTTTTCACTCAGAAAACATGACAGGGAATGGTCATGCCGAAGAATGGAGAATAATAAAAGGACGATGATGATAATGATGATCGGTAAGAAGAGGGAAACGATCACTGATGGCAGTATGAAGAGCTCAAAAGGAAATGGTTTCTTAGTTTGGAGAATGAGATACTTTCAATAACCTATTAGCACACCACACCATACCACTATCCTTCTCTCCTGGGCGACCCTAATATTATTACCATTCTTGTGGTTTTAAATGTTCTCTCGTGTGAGAAGAGAGAGAGGATAGAGCAAAACGACAAACCATCACAAGCAAAGCAAGCCCAATAATATGCGTAGACGAGAGGGAGAGAGATGTTCTCACACTTTTTCTTCCTTGAACATCATAATTTCCACTAAAAGATGTTGTGCCACTGCGTCTCCTCTCATTTCGCCAACTTCAAGCATTCCAGCTGCTTCTCCACAACAAGGGAAGGAGGCAGGCAGCATTCCACGAAAAGTGTTGAGAGAAAGCGGGAATTTTTTTTATCTGCCTCTCCTCTTCTCCCGTCGTCGTCATACACACTTTTCACCGGGCTTTTAAGTATGTGTATATTCATTCCCCAGAAAACTACTTTAGCTTTCCCTTTCAAAGAAACCAATGCACTTGTGTTAGAGCATGGAAAAAGGAGTGAAGTATCTACTCTTTTGCTAACTCGCAATCAGAAAACAGGAGCTCTGGAAGCAGCAGCGGTTGCAGTATTTGCTCTTTCACTTTCCCCTCACTCATACACTTATATTCCACTTTCTCTGGAACTGCACCAGACCAAACCTTCGCCAACATTTCCGACACTCCTATGCAAAAGGGAGCGACATGTGCTCTCTTCCTTTCCTTTCCTCCCTGACAATCTTCTTTCTCTCTATCAGGATGGTGCCTCCCTGTCTACCAACTTTTGAAAGGAAAGCGAGCTGGCTCTAGCTCAAAAACGAAGGAAAGACCCCAGAACAAAAACACAAGACGGCCTTGCACGACTCTCAAATATACTTGTGCACATATAGATATCTTAGATGTAAAGCTGGGCAAGAATCTTCTCTAATTGTTTTAGCTCTTACGTAAAAAGACGAGTTGTTAAGTAACCGACGAAATCTATAAACATAAACTACTAAAAAAAGTTTGGGAATAGGCATTTAATAAGTGACATCAAAAACATTTCATTCCTATCTTTCTACGTCTATATCATTGAAGCGTATGCTATATACAAAAAATGTGGATATGGAATGGAGACATATGAAATAACATATGCATTTCCGAAAACCATTAAAGCATGCAAAACCATGGATTGAATCCGTGGGGACAACAACAATCCACATTTCGTTATTATGAAACATTATTTGTGGTCCAAAACGTGTTGAATAAATTCTTCATTCAGACTAAATTTAGGGTATAAAACTTGGTTATTCGAAGGTTCACACAGGTTTCATAGTTGACTTGACTGTTCTGCCAATACAATGATGATGGGATTAAGGAGGCTGCTGAGATCCCTGCTATTTTTCAATGGATCATTCCCGGAGACACTCATGACGCAATAAAACACTCTGTAAATGGTCGACAAGAAGCCATTTCCACGACACAAGCTGCATATTTTCTATAGCCGCTCCTTCATAAGCAGTAGCTTTAGAGTTGGACTTCATACATCCCACGCCAGGACACAGGAAAGGGAGAAGATGAAGAGGAGGAGGATTGTGGCAACGATTGTGAAGATGGAGTGTGGAAGAAAAAGGCGTTCTCACTAAAAAAATTCCTATTGTTTTTCCCATTCTCTCCGATCCCATTATGATTATTGCCATTTTCCTCAATTATCGTGCCCCTTGTGAAATTGTCACTTGCAGGGAAAAGTCACAGTCAATGGTCCTTCCCACTTTATATTTACACCTTTGCCTCAATCTACTTTCACTCCTTTGTTCCAACTTTCAACGCTGTATCACACTGTGGTTTTCGGGACTAATGCATTTTGTGGAAATGACAACAACAAAAGACTCTTTGGTTCATAACAGTACGATATTTTATGCGAATTCAGATATGAAACTGGGAAGGCTGCAGATTGAACTGCGAGTTTGGGATTGGGAGGTGGTACACCTATTATTTTCACGGGAAACTGCCATTTTCAATAAACTGTGTCCAAATGAAGACTGAGTAACTAGATAAATATGCAACCTTAGTTCAACACTCGCGTCTACGACTGCATCAAAATTTCTCCGTGTTTGACCATGAGTCCAACAGAATAAATAAATATATTATCCACTGACAACTTGCTAGTTTATTTATTGTTTCGTTTTGTCTGTCACGTTGGTTCGTCCGTCTGTCCTGTTCGTGTGTACCGGAGTTATAGCAGACGGAGTAACTTTTTCGGCATATTTTTTCACCAATCCATTGAGGTATTGAGAGAAAAATTCAATTATGAAATTTACAAATGACCACGAAGAGACATTGTATCATTTTTCGTATTCAAATTTATTGAATAAATTTACCTGATCTGTAAACCTCAAGTCGTCAATTCTTTAAATTCCCATGCTACCAGGCTTATTTATACAATCAAAATATTCACCCAATCGTAAGTAGGGATTGCTTGGAAATATTGACATTGACCAAAAGATACATTTTGATATGTAAGGGGTAATGTAGGTAATAATACTTGTTTTTACAATAACGGTTTACATTATGATTATATGAGCCTCCCGTAAAAATGAGCATTGTCAAGGATAACAAAAAAATAAAAAGGAATACTTTATTGTGCCTATGCCAAACAAAAAATGTAACATTTTCATCCTATTTGCACGAGTAAACGTTGGTGTTTGATCTTTCTCCGCGTGAAAACTACACACTCTGTTCATCTAGGGGTGCAGCTAACAACTGCAAAGCCAAAAAAACATCTGTACTAAAAGTGGCATGGTGACGTCACTTTACGTTAAAGAGTTAGAATGTTAGTAGAATGAATGCAGTTTCTGTTTCAGTTGAAGGGAACACGAAAAAGAAATGAAATTGCATTGGACATAAAGGGGTTTAAAAATGAGAGAAAGTCCTATAAAAAAGGAAGTGACAGAGCACACATGCCATTATTACAGCTGGGTTGACTTTGAGATTAAGTATTTAGCATGTTTGCAATGAAAACGTTTCATTTTTAGGCCCTGCACTCTTTCTCGTTTGTGATCAACAACATTATTTTCTAGGACTACCGGTTCCAATTAAACTTTTTGTGGACGGGACTCGAAATGTGGAACTCGGAGTTGAACGTATGCAGGAATAAGTCATGTACAAATGCACATGTTTCTTATACAGTTGTGTTTCGCAGTAAGTGAGCGTTGTGTAGGGAAATTTAATTTTGGTTGATCCTTCCGTGTCATTTTCAGTCGGACTGGTTGTTTAGCATGACAGAAACATAGTGGTAGAATGGTGTCGCATTAGTACACACTTGCCTTTTTTACATTTTGATCGATTTCACTGCGGCAATTTGTTTCCTTTTCATTCTCACACATGAGATATATGGGTAAATATTTATGTAGTAGTACCAAACACTCTACTTAATCCCAAACCTCAAAACTGAAGTTTTCATTTATTCAAGCCTGTGATTGGCTTCACTCCTCCTCCGACAACTTTCCTGACATCCATACGACCAGTTTAGCAACTTTTCCCCAAGCCCTGCAAAACAGCTCACTCAATTATCATGGTTTTTGGTGCAACAAAGCAAAAAGCTTCGCTATCCCTCACCTAACCAGAGTAGCTCAGAATCAGACGAAGGAGACCAGACGTTTTCTACTCTATTGCGGCTTTTGCCCGCAAAAAATACAAGTAAAATACACTTTTGTCGACAAGAGCAGCTCGGAAGTTTTCGCGGAGTAGAGAGTAGGCACTCCACGACGGTTGGACTACTCTCTCGTGTCCGACTGGAGGAGCTGCAACTTTCGAGTAGAGCAGTAGAGGCCTCTCCCCTCGTTGTACTAGAAAACAACCTTCCTTTCCGTTGCAAAAAACGCTGAGGGTTTCCGCGGTTTCTCTCGTCTTTGTTCCAAACGTTGCTTGTGTCTGTGATGGTTCAATTTTGAGGCACAGACATGAGCTTTCTTCAGGTATGGGAGGAGATGATATCAACTCATCCAAGACACTACATTTTATTGCTCTCAATCATGAAATGACGGATATTGTAAGATATTGTACATGCCATGTGAATTTATTTCATTCACTCATCGTGTGTTCTGGGTGAGTTTAAAATGGAATTGAAAAGGCTGGTTCGATTACTTGCTCTTCTGGAAAGATTCTAATTTCACTACACCTCTTAATTATCTCCCAGTTTTCACATAGGTATAATTCCCAATTCCAAACGTGTGGCTTTATTAATTCAAAATTCACCTTGATTTTTTACTGGAATAAAATTTAATTTCGGGAACAACGGCTCCAGTCTCTCGATTCACGTGGGATGTCAATAATGCGCCAATACAGCTACACATCATCAGCTCAGTGATCACCAGACCTGGTTCAGCTTCATTAGCATCGACGACGAGTTTCTTGGGATAAACTCGGAAGGATTGATGCATTGCAGGGAAAGGTGAGCCGCTCTTTATGTCACCAATTTCCATTTCTACACCTTTGTTTAAGAGGATGATGAGCCGCTGACTGGAAATAGCTGTGAATGGATTGAGATGTGTGAGAACGAACGAAGGGAAGTATAAAAGAGGAAAGTGATTCTAGGCTTTAATTTCTAGCCTGAGATAAGCGGCTTATCTTCGATAAGTGTTGTATAGTAACAGTAATAGCATTGCGAATGAAAGTGCCTACGTCGGGGAAAGTACTTGGGCTGTGTGTGTATATGCTCCAAAGCAGCATCCCCGGCATCGACAGGCAAGGGAAGACAACTCATGCAACTTTCTCCATCATTGGCTCTGCAGCGCTAGAGACAGCGAGAGCAGAAGAAGAGAGGAAAGACATAACACAGACAATTGCTCTTGGCCCAGTGTTATATGAACTGCTCCCTTGCTGAAAAAGTAGTGGATTGACTCAAAGTGAGTGACAGTGAGTCAGAATCAAGTGAATGCCTCTGGATTAAATACCATTATTCCCATGCAAATTTTTATTTCATTCTACCCATCTCGCTGAGCTCGAGGAAACAAGAGCAATAACATACATACTAACCAACAGCGAGACTACGTAAAACAATGAAAATTAGCATTAGCTTTGGCTGCTCCCGAAATCATTACCATTCATGGGGAGATGGAGAGATAGATGGATGGGTAGATGAACAAAAATAAGTAGATGACGAGCCAGGCAAATGATGATGATGTCGAGGTGGTGGAGGACTAGAAATAGTTGGTTAGTTTCCCATACCACGTACGTACCGTGCACAGAGCTAAAGTAACCGTGTAAACTGCTCTGATTTTCATTACTTTTTCTTTGTTCATACATCATTTCACCTAGCACTTTCCGTGGTGAGAGAAAGTAAATGAATGACAACGATGCAAACCTGGGAAAGGGAGCTAAATGAGTTGCATTCCGTAGTTTCCTTTAGTAGTTATATTCATACCAGTCGTAGTTTTCCATTCACCGTCAAAATTGTTCCATATGTTTTCCCTGTTGGGTGCTCCTGCGTTAACCGCATTGTCAAATGTCTCACTCTGTGGTTCTCTCCCACTCTTTAGAATATCGCAATGCACCAGTTTCCCCAAATTGAATTTCAAGCAAAAACGTGGCTTACTCATCCCCTCAAACCCATCCTCTGTACTTCTTGGGAAACGAGTTGGAGTTTTGTGCTCCGTTTATTTCTCTTTCTTATAAATCTGGTCGGTTTGTTGGAGTAAGTGCCAAGCCAACTCGAATAGAGCATAATAAAAAAGATATGAGCACCACACAATGAAGAGACATTTCCCTCCAAGATATAAATGTAATTATGGGGAATATATACATACGAATTCTTCTCCCCAGTTACGGAGTGGGCGGACAGAAGGAACAAAAAATATTAATCATAATAACCATCCCAAAAAAGGAATGTGAATGGTGGTAATAAGCCAATAACACTGTTCGTAGTATGATATGATATCCCTTTCGTTTTCAATCCAACTCACACTCAATCGACTTTGATTTCGTTTCCCAAAATAGACCGGAAGAAACCCACATATAAATACACACACACATACACACACATGCATAATGATATTACGAAGAAGAAAGGCTTTGGAAAGAATGGGCTTTGCATTGCATTCATATGTGCTCAAAAACAAGCGCACAACTATCTTCCTTTTCCTAATAGACTTAACAATGCCTTTATTTCCTTTCTCATTTGTATTCAATGAGGCATATGGAAACCAACTTAACTGCCAAAAAAATGAATGCTAATCTCTCTCAGCTACACTATTTAATTTCACCATGCAGAATGGATGAAACGTTTGTATGCCATCATATTACACTAGTTAGAAGGCTTTTTTATTATGTTTCTGTTAAAAAATGGAGATGGAGAAAAGAAAACGAATGCTAAAATGCCATCCATATTTTCCTTTGAGGGACACTAGATGTGAGATTGCTTTTTCATCATTGTAGTCATCAGCGCCGCAGAACCTCATTGAAAAGCAATTCCAGAACACCTTGGTGGAAACTGGGGAAGTGTTCTCAATAAGATTGAAATCCTTGAAAAAATGATAGGTAGCAATTCACTCCTCAATCAATCACAATACAAATGGCAAAGTCAGTGCCCATGAAAAATTGTCATTGTTTATTTTATGATATTTGATTATCTGGCCCAGTTTCCATCTTTTATTCGGGTTGAATTCTAATAAAGGCTGTTTTCATTTGAAGACTTATATGCATTCAAGAATGAAGCTTTTTCTTTATTCCACGTCTTGTACAGTCAATGATCAGCCATTCAAGGCTAGTTTGTTTTCTTCTGTGCATTGGGTACTACAAAAGTTTTTTGTATGCTAATTTACTCTGCATTTGATTAAAAAACAAGGGGATTGTAGTTCTCTATTGTATTGGAAAATTACATGAGAGAAAAACAGTTCTGTGGACACGTATGTAATTCAACGCAAAGGAAGCAGCAAAGCAACCATGGCTTTAATCTGGTTTCAGTTTCACTCCAATGCTTCTTTGAATGCTATGACTCCCACGGGGATCAATAGGATTGAATTGCATAGCAATGTGTGTGGTGTGGTAGTCAACATTGAAATGCCATTGATCAGCATCATCGTCGTCGTCATCGTCATGTGAAATACTACCCAGTTATCTCACACACAACACAACAACCAGCGTAAGAGTACCATACCATATCTGTTACTTAAACTGACGATGTGTAACGAAAAAGTTGACGTTGAAAAAATGGGCACACATATATCATTGCCTTATGCAGCGCTTGTGCTAATGAAAAGGAATCAATAGCAACCAAAAACCTTTGACCAGATCTGAATTGATTCCATGCAAACTAGGCAGACGACTGACATGAGTAAAAATGACTTACATAACTGCCAAAAATTATTCCATTTTATGGAATTTCTATGGCGAACTGGAGTTTTCATTTGGTTATATGGTTATATTGCAGGAGGATCATGAAAAGGGTATAAGAGGTGGTGATGCTGTATGAAGAGAAAGCAGTGGAAAACGATAATGATGTCATAGCAATTCCTTTACATACAATTCACTTTGGATCAATTACCATTTTACTTACAGTGAAGCCAGCTAGTCGAGCGGAACATGACCAGATGACTGCTTGTTTTTGGAAAGTAATACCAACTTCAAACTATTTTTTCATTAGGATGGCCAGTACGCAGTAAACAAAAACTAAATTTAAGTCAGTTTTCTAGTAAGAAGAGAGAACCAATATCTCTTTCTGTTTCTTTTTGCATGAAAATGGTAAAAATTAGCACAAATGTAGTCAGTAGCAAGCATGATTTTGTTCACTTTGTTGTAGAAATAAGGTGAAACATCGGTAAAGGTCGTGTATACCTGTGCTTTTCTCGTGGGGATGCACATATAGAAAGAAAGTGAAGAAATATACATGCATAAAAATGATTGGAAGTAGGCATTCAATTTTCTCCGAATATTTCTGTAGCCATCCTTCATCACATCAGCATGTAGTCCCATTCAACTCAGGATACCTTGTTCGATTGCACGGCTGGCGTTTCCTATCACGCGTGTGATCCTATTAGTTCATTCAGATGAACATTTGGCTTTCAATACATTACTTGCGCTTGCTTTACTTTCGGTCACAAGTCACCACCATCATCATCATCGCCGGTGAAAAGAAGAAGGAACGGAAATGCATTACATTAGAACTTCCATACATTTACAGAGCATCTTATTTTATATGCTCCGACGTTCTTCCCTACCACCACACACCACCATACTTCACTTTTTCCCTGCTTGTTAAAAAGTTGAGCAAGGCCAGGTGCCTATTTTTCACTTCGTTCACGTTCTCTCGCTTTTCTGAACACTCACCTTGCCAGATTTCTTTTTGCTAACTTGAGACTGACCAACAGCATTTGGCATATGGGTTATGTATTCGTACATAAGAGTACACTTTTCTTTGAATCAGGATTTCATCATCAGTGAAAGTGTGCAACTTTGGAATGGATGCCATTGTCTCGAGACATGTCATATTAGTAAAGACGAAAGAAAAATTTACGATTGGCACAGAAGACACACGGGCACGCAAAACACACATGCCATGCGATCCTATGCCACGCACAACTCTCTCCTGCGAATCATAATACTATTGCCGAACCGAGCTTGCAATTATTTCGGAGAAATGAAGGATGATGACGTATGTAATATGGAGAAATGGGGAATGTGGAAATCTTAGCTTAAGCAAATGACCGCCAGTGAGAGAAAGAGTGTGTGAGACATTCCTTGTATAAACAGGTTTGAGGTTCGTAAACACATCGGGAAGATAGTTATGGGATTTTCAGCAATATTAAATCTCAAATTCTTTTGGTGGTCAGCTGACGATAAAGGAGAGTATGTCTATGCTTTAGGGTTTGATTCGTGCACTGGCTTTCAGAAGGGAAATAAACCCGACAATTCGAGATGTGGCGATGTACCTTTAGACAATTTAATTTCGTAATTTATGACTTTAGTGTCATGGTCATTCTGTTGACCTTTGACCCTGTTCGAACTCTGCAGTGCATATTTATAATCAGCACTTCAGTAGCTTTTGAATGATATATCACAAGCCATGTTAGTCATTTGAAACACTTAATCGTGACTTTCGAACCTGTTCGGAAGTTCTGATTTAAATTTGAAATGCATATTTGTAATCAGCACTGCAGTAGCTTTCGAATGATGTATCACAAGCTATATGTGACGCTTATCATATTGGTATAGCTTATCAGTTGACCTTGTTCCCGTGACCCCAGATAACCCATCTTCGAACTCATCCTCCGCTTTGACCTTATCTATCGACTGGTGAAATCAGAATTTAAAAAAGTCAAGTGGTTCGAAAGTTATCGTGCCCACAGACGGACGACGACGACGACGACGACAGACGCGATACAAGGTGATCTTAATATGTACCTAAAGGTACATAATAACCTGGATGAGAATGCAAACATCATTATCAGCAATCCAACAGGAGCATTGCCACCACCAATAATATGATGATTAGTTAGAAAACCAACATATTAAGTTGGAGTTGGGGAATTGTTGAAGCCAACACTAATAGCATGAAATTCACATGGTTTGGCATGTCATTTTGTGTGGGATCGATAGCATGTGAACATGACCATAGGTTACAAAATATAATGCACATAAAGTTGGCTATGCATAATATTATTGTGAATGCAGTTATAGCAAGCGAAGGAATTCGAGGTTCCCAAAGACAAAACCGTTCATGTATGGATGTACTCCCCGTATTTAGGATAAAAGTTTGGGTTGGTTTCGTGGTCAAAAAACTTGATGACTCTGTGAGAATCTATCGATCTTTTTATATGGAAGAATTATATCGATTCATAGAATAACAATAAAAAAACTCTCAACTCTGTAGTTTCTCTCTGAGCATCATATAATTCCAAAGAGGAGTGCAAATTGGAGAGGGATCCAACTTCAAGCCTGGGTTGTAAGAAAACGGAGATGAAAAGTAGGAAACGGCTACAAGAGGAATGGATGATTATGTGAAAAAGGACTGAAAATGAACTAGTGTGTGTGTGTGTCGCGTGAAAAGAGAATTTTCACCCACTGGAAGATTACAAGATTATACAAAAAGGTGATGTGATAAAGAGATGAAGACAGGAGTGTGCGAGAGAGAAAGAGTGAAAGCTGCAAATAGCAGAAGGTATGAAAAGGCGAGAGGAAAGAGAGTTTGAGGAAGAAGCAAGAAAATGAATATGAAAGGAGAGGAGGGATGAGTAAAAGCACCAATGTATAGAAGGAAATATAGTATAATATCATATGTATGAATGGCGACAGGAAATAAAATACAGCCAGACTTGTTCCCTCTCCTCACTTTATACTTTCTAAATATAAACACACACTTTCTCTCCTTCGTCTTTTTAAGCTTCATGAGTCAAAGCCAAAGACGGAGGAAATTAAAAGCAAAGAAGCTGGAAGAAGAGAGCAAATTTTGCTTTGCTTTGCGCTCTGCTACTGTCTAAACAGATTTGCAGACTGGGAAATTCAAGGGAAAAAATAATGTGAAGAAACCAAAAAGGTACGCTCCAAGGGAACTTGTGGAAAAGGGACTCAGGAAAGTTTATTGATGCTCGTATGTATGCTCCGTAAGTTGGAATGCTTCTCAAATTTGGAGCAATTTTGTACCCTAAAAATATAACAAACTAAACCGGATTCGTTCCACCCATTGCAAACCTTTCCTTTCTCCAACAAAATACTTACTTAGTTCACAGCGAAGGCTAACCACCCACCCACACCAAACACACGCAAAAGTAACCTGAGTTTCGAAATTGGAAATGAAGACTTTAGTTTTGCTTCATATGGCTGCTGAGGAAGAACGTAGGTATATTAAATAAATAGCTTGGCATGATGCTGTGTGAAGTGTTTGGGAGGCAAGTTTATAAAATGTATTTTTGTGAGCAATATAATATCACATCGTCATAACATCAACAGCACCATCCTCCTCCCTTTCCACCGTCATCGTCTTCGCTCTCACATAGATTTATTTCATGGAACTAGTTTCACTTACTCGCAAATGGGAGGTGGAAACAGAAAAAGAAACTCTGTTCCGTTCCTTCCACTACTACCACCGA